>CM062820.1:1598725371-1598865371 GCA_031772625.1 Pinus tabuliformis
GCTAAGACTACTTCATCAAACTGCAAGGTAGTTGCATGCTACCTATTGCAATAACCAGAATATCCCATGAATCTGGTGAAGAACACAACAAATTAATGCACTTATCTCATCTGAAATTTTAATATCAACAGATGCTAACTGACTTACCACAGTATTAAATGCGTTTAGATGCTCTGTCACCGAGTCTCCATCTTTCATCTTCAGGTTATACAGCTTTTTCCACAGGAACAATTTATTCACCAGAGACTTAGATTGGTACAAAGTCCCTAACTTGTCCCACAAAGCCTTTGCTGTAGCTTCCCCTAATACATTCAGCAATATTGAATATGAGACACACAATCGTATTGTGCTCTTTGCCTTTCAATCCAACTTCTTCCATTCTTCATCGGACACTCCCGTTGGTTTAGTACCCGGATCTACCACGATCCACTGATCTTTATCCACCAACAGATCCTCCATCTTGAGTTTCCACAACTCAAAACTCTGACCATTAAATTTCTCGATCTCTATCTTTCCACTGCTCACCATCTTCTTTCACCACCAGAATTGATCTCATAGATCTCCCACTGAACAGGGTCTACCACAGGCCCGAGCGAAACCCCTCAACAGCAAAGGCATCCCCTGGAAGCCAAATCTGCTCTGATACCAAATGCAGGTTTTAACCCTGTACAGAAATTACCTGCATACAAATTCTAAAACACAGAAAATAAACAATGCGAGATCATAACACATAAAACACATATACACATAGATTTTCCCTTGGATCCCAAAACCGGGACTACCATTGTGATTTTTCATTATGTTCCTTTCAATGTTACAATACATATTTATGCATGCCAAAGCATCCAATACCATGGACCGAAAACCATCCGTCCAAAAAACATGTGCGAAAATCATGCACAAAACCATAGTTGGGTCCGCCCAACCTAGCATAGGGTCCAAAATGAAAAAATTTTGGGGCGTGGCCCCAGACCCCATAAAGTGGGGTTACGGGTGCCCTTCAAACCCCCTGTTAACTACGTGGAAAGAATATAACACAACCCAGCACTTCCATTCTTCATCGGAAACTCCCGTTGGTTTAGTACCCAGATCTACCGTGATCCACTGATCTTTATCCACCAACAGATCCTCCATCTTGAGTTTCCACAACTCAAAACTCCGACCATTAAATTTCTTGATCTCTATCTTTCCACTGCTCGCCATCTTCTTTCACCACCAGAATCGATTGCGTAGATCTCCCACTAAACAGGGTCTACCATAGGCCCGAGCGAAACCCCTCAGCAACAAAGGCATCCCCTTGAAGCCAAAATATCTCTGATACCAAATGTAGGTTTTAACCGCATAAAAAAATTACCTGCATATGAATTCTAAAACACATAAAATAAAAAATGCGAGAGCATAACACATAAAACATATATACACAGATATTTCCCCTGGATCCCAAAACTAGGACTACCAACTTGATTTTTCATTCTATTCCTTTCAATGTTACAATACATATTTATACATTCCGAAGCATCCAATACCATGGACCGAAAACCATCGCGTCCAAAACCATGTGCGAAAATCATGCACAAAACCATAGGTAGGTCCGCCCAACCTAACATAGGGTCCAAAACCAAAATTTTCCAAGGCGCTGCCCCGGACCCCATAGAGTGGAGTTATCTGCACCCCTCAAACCCCCTGTGACCCCCCCCACTACGCAATCGGCACAACGAAGGGGGGGCTCCACCCCCCCGGTTATCTATGTGGGCTAGTCGTGGAAAGAATATAACACAACCCAACAAATTGGTGGATTTTTGGAAGGAATTTAAGTATCTTAGCATTCCTATTTGTTTAAAGTACGACTCTTCCTGGGCCTGGTTGGGGGTTCTCAACAAGTTCAAAGAATTTTTTTCCCATTGGGGTGCTCACTGGCTCAATTTGGTAGGCGAGTTGGTCTTGATAAGGGTAATTCTTTCATTTCTTCCCCTCTACCAATTTATTGTGCTTCTTATTCCTCAAAGTTTTCTCTAAGCATGGCAAAAGAAATTTGTAAATTCCTTTGGGAAGAGAGAAAATCCAACATAAAGAAATTTCATTTGGTTAAATGAGCCACAATTTACTTGCATAAAGTGTGTGGAGGCCTTGGTATAAGAGATATGTTGCTTATGAATAAAGCTATGGTGGGGGGGGGGGGGGGATTGGTGTGAAGACTTATATCCCCTAAAGAGGAATGGTGGAAGGATGTAACTC
The DNA here is from genome assembly GCA_031772625.1 of Pinus tabuliformis. Classification (NCBI taxonomy): domain Eukaryota; kingdom Viridiplantae; phylum Streptophyta; class Pinopsida; order Pinales; family Pinaceae; genus Pinus; species Pinus tabuliformis. The sequence continues at coordinate 1,598,727,607 of CM062820.1, forward strand.
ACTCAAAATATCTCTTAAATCTCTCTTGCTACTTGAATTCCATCCAAATTCAATGCATAGCCTCATTAATTTGGAATCCTTTTGTGTCCTCTGCTTCTCTTATTAGTTTTCAAATTTTTTGGAAGCCAAGTGGCAAAAGAATTAATGTTTTGACTGATAAAATCATGAATAAGTTGGCCCTTTAAGCAAACAAAGAACATGGACCCTCCAAGAAGGGTTTATAGCTTACAACATGATAACCTCAGTTGATATTTCATGTTGGGATGATACAGGAAATTGGGAATAATGGAGCCTTGACTTCATACCTTTTCCTTTGCGTCATCTTTTTCCAAATTTGCACAGTCATCTTACTATATGTGGAATCAAGAAGTTGAGGATGACCATCATCAGACATCCATGATTTACATAGTTCATGAAGGATATTCCTCCCTCCTTTTCCCTTAGGAATTCCACCTAAATCACTCCATTGGTCCAAAGTCATGATTCTGTTGACAGTGTTGGACCTACCAACATTCAGGGGATCACCCTGGTATGAAGTCCCAACTCGATCTCACACCGTTTGGTGTGGGAGTCCATCTGGTATGATGGCCTAGTTGCCATTATCTTAAGGATTTGCCTCAACTCTTTTTTGTCAGCACAGGAGAGTGTTCTGCTTTGTCTTCGAGAAGTGAGGTTCATGTGCCTGGTGAGTGTAAGTGTTACTTGTGTCAATGGTTCTTTGACTGTAGAGGGAGAGAGGGTGAGAGTGAGCCCCAAGTCAGTTGGGAGAAGTCCCAACTCTGCTAGGAACACACAACACAACAGGACATGCATAGCTTCTGATGGAGCAGTCCACACAGATGTGGAAGTCACAACACATAAGGGAAGATAACACGTATAACACTCAATGGATTAGTCCACATGAGTGCAATGGTTGTTTACAACAAGTTTTATGTGAAAGGTTTGTCTGATGTCTAGGAGAGTAGTCTACACGGGCGAGACAACGTTAACAACATATACAACACATTTTCATTAATAAATTATGTATTACAACAAGTGAAATAGTTCAAATGTAGAACATAGGTTCAAGCAACATGCATCACAAGTGTTAAAGATTAGTCTTACAACATTTACAATACATGTGTGAAAATCTGCAAGCCTGTTAGCAAGCTTCTGAATTAAGCGAAAGTTCTAAGACACATTGTTACACCATACATCACTAACCCCATGTGAGGGGTGTTGGAGCCACTACTTACTCCTCAAAGAAAATATTACAGACTCTCTTGGCTATGTGGGAGAAGCTGAGGTGAAAAGTCCTTTGCATGTACAAATGAGGGGGTATTTAGAGCCAAGGGTGAAACTGACCCTTGTGGTTGTTCGACTACCCTCATGACTGTTTGACTTCCATGACTTTTCTAATTTACATGACTCTTTGTACAACAAGTGGGTCTCTTGTACTTCCACTTACATTACATTGATTGACAACATGGCCCATAGCAAAGATGTGGACAACATGTCTCATGACACGACTCGACATGACAGTGTTGGTACATTCGTGCTATTGCTGGAGAGCATGTCGAGTTGTAGTGCTACTGGGTGATGGATGTCTTCATGGTGTGTCACATCTTCACCTCTACATGGCAAAGTCTGTGGAGTCTTTGATGGTCATTGGTTCGCTTGATGTTTCTTTGGCACATTTCTCCTTGCTTGTATGTTGGAAGGCTTGACAGGCTCATCTGTTCGCGAAAGGTGCATGTTCGTTCGTTCGTCTGTTAGCAAGTACATATTGCATGTTTGCTCATCTCTTCGCCCGTGAACTCATCTTTGCATGATCATCCATTCACGATCACATCTCTTCGCATGCATTGTTCGTTCATCCATTGGTGAACTTGTCCTTTTGCATGTGCTCCCTTCATTCATCCCATTCATCATCGCACCATGTTTGTTGGTGCACCTATACTTGCAGTCACTCATGACAGGATGACATAAAATCCAAAAACCTCCTAGTCTACCATGACACATGATCATTTTGGATGTAGGTGACCAGGAGAGGCAGCAAAGGTTGTGACGCAGGATGATGGCTCTCGACACTACTGATGAAAACTGCGCAATAGTCATTGGGTGATGAAGATGGGCAATCTGAGTCGACAATGACTGTCCGTGAGGTCTGGCTTGGCTGGAAGGAAAAGCTATGCAAGTTTTGGGAGGGACAGTCCAGGCTACAAGAAGGAAAGGCAGATAGAATCTGCGCATTTTCCAGAATGAGTGGGCAACAGAGGCTTGACCTCAAAATTTGCGTAATTTTCTGGAGGAACAGGTGAGGCTACATGGAGGATCAGCAGGCAGAAATTGCGCAGTTTTTTGGAGGAAATAAATGAGAGCCTAGTAGCCAAAAATACACAATTCCTGAAGGGAACTGGCAACTGACTGTTGGGTCACTGGTAGCAGAAACTGTGCAATTCCCAAGGGGAACAGACAATCAGCTACCGGGAGCTTTGTAGCATAAACTGCATAATTCCTGGAGGGAACTGTCAGTTTGTTGTTGGGAGCTGCTGGCAAGAGAAATTGCACTGATGTTTGGAGGTCGGCCTACTGACCATCTCTACACAGTTTCTAAGCTGAGCAGACTACTGGGCAATAGAGGGCCTACTCATGAAAACTGCGAAATTTCCTAGATGAGCAGTTGGTCGACTGTCAGAAGGACTGACTGGGAAAACTGTGCAATTTCCCGAGGGAGACAAGGACGGGCATTGGGAGTCTGTCCGACCTATTTGCGCAATGTCCTCAGCCAACAGAGTGGGCAAGGTTAGCAACCTCTATTAATTTTTGAGGGGAGTCAGTCCTGGGGTGGCTATCGGGTCCAACTCTCCAGGTGGCCAGCATGAAGGTTGATCAGATTTCTTGCGGGCAATGCAACTTGAAAAGACCTACTTGGTGCTTCTTGCTTTTCTGGGTGACATTCAATCGATTCGATGGCGGGGTGATGGTCCAGTTTTCAGAGGGAATTTTGGTCATCACAACTCAGCAAAATTTACTAAGTGTGTGAACGAGTGAAAGATGTAAGTGTGATCTTACAAACACACACCGACATGACTTGACGACGAGACGACTCAAACCAACCAGGCACACATGTTGAACATGACTGACCGACAGTGCAAGTGACAAGTGGGACACTCGTGATTGATCGTTGATCAACTTTGACGATGCTTGTGTGACCGTGGATGTGACTCCGTGTGTGAGTACGACAGATGCTTTCATAGTGAACACAACAAGCACACACGAAGTGAATACTTTGAGCGTAACCATAACATGGTTGCAAGCATGACTTTGACATCAACATGAAAGACTTGGTGAAATGAACAAGCAAGGAAAATACTAAGACTCACACGATCTCACTGAGTGAACCTGGGTGTGTGCAGTCATCAAGCGAAACTCTTCAAGGGAGGCTCTCAAATTGGGTTCAGGCCAAAATTTTGGAGGGTGGTTTTAGCTGCTAAAAAACTTGGCAACACATTGGTAGAACTCTAGCTTCTCTGTTTTGGTTCATTGCTAGCACAGGGCCTTGGTATTTTGGGGAGTATTGAATCGTTGTGCAGGTTACTTCGGCTTCCCTACTTACACCATGGACATACATGGTTCACCTTTTGCTAACTCAGTCAAACAATCAAAATTTCAGCTTGATCAAATTGTTTCGAATCTGGGAAGGATAGTTTAGCTTGCGAGTTGAAGATATTCAGAGTATAAGTTTTCATCTCTGGTGTTTCTTCCCCGCTAACAGGCCTGAACAGTACCCTAGCGGAGTCATGCAATAACACACACATTGCTCCACTACGAGCGAGCCTGGTCAGTACCCCGGTGGAGTTGCATGCTTCACCTCTCTACACAAGAAGCCTTTCTCTTCTTTTGCCTTTGTATTTTTCAAGAGGACTGTGCATATGCACTTGTTTATTTTGTGGCGGAAGAGGGATCTAGACTTATTGAGAGCAGAGGAGGTTGTTCCTTCAGAGAAGCATGTAAGACCTTTGACATAGGTTTTCTCGTTTAGATTTTCTCCTTCTCCCTTTCTACTAGTTGGATGATCTTGAACACACACAGCAGAAGGCCGAGTACAGGCATGGGGATTCCCAGTGTGGACACAGGTTCATGGTCGGACCAAAATTTCCCTTGCAGATGGTTCGTATTTCCGTTAAGACTTCATCAACTGAAGTGAGCCCATTGACAGAAGTGAGGTTTGTGTAAGTGTTACTTGTGTCAATGGTTCTTTCACTATAGAGGGAGAGAGGGTGAGAGTGAGCCCCAAGTCAGTTGGGAGAATTCCCAACTCTACTAGGAACACACAACACAACAAGACATGCATAGCTTCCGATGGAGCAGTCCACACGAATGCTGCAGTCACAACACATAAGGGAAGATAACACGTATAACACTTAGCAGATTATTCCACACAAGTGAAACGGTTATTTACAACAAGTTTTATTTGAAATGTTTGTCTGATGTCCAGGAGAGTAGTATACAGACAAGAGTATAACATGATACAACATATTAGCATATACAACACATTTTCATTAATAGATTATGTATTACAACAAGTGAAATAATTCAAATGTAGAAAACAGGTTCAAGCAACATGCATCACAAGTGTTAAATATTAGTCTTACAACAGTTACAATACATGTGTGAAAACGTGTTGGCCTGTTAGCAGGCTTCTGAATTTAGTGAAAATTCCAAGACACATCATTACACCATACATCACTAACCCCATGTGAGGCGCGTTGGAGCCACTACTTACTCCTCAAAGAAAAGATTACAGACTCTCTTGGCTATGTGGGAGGAGCTGAGGTGAAAATTCCTTTGCATGTACAAATGAGGGGGTATTTAGAGCCAAGGGTGAAACTGAACCTTGTGGTTGTTCGACTACCCTCATGATTGTTTGACTTCCATGACTTTTCTACTTTACATGAATCTTTGTACAAGAAGTGGGTCTCTTGGACTTCCACGTACATTACATTGATTGAAAACATGGCCCACAGTAGAGATGTGGACAACATGTCTCATGACACGACTCGACATGACAGTGTTGGTACATTCGTGCTGCTGCTGGAGTGCATGTCAAGCTGCAGTGTTGTTAGGTGATGGATGTCTTCATGGTGTATCATAGCTTCACCTCCACATGGAAAAGTGTGTAGAGTATTCAATGGTCTTTGGTTTGCTTGATGTTTCTTTGGCACCTTTTTCCTTGCTTGTATGTTAGAAGGTTTGACAGGCTCATCTGTTCGTGAAAGGTACATGTTCTTTCGTTCGTCCATTAGCGAGTACATATTGCATGTTTGCTCGTCCGTCCGTCCGTGAGCTCATCTTTGCATGATCATCCATTTGCGAGCACATCTCTTCACATGCATCGTTCGTTCGTCCATTGGTGAACCTGTCCTTTTACATGTGCTCCCTTCATTCATCCCATTTGTTGTCGCACCATGTTTGTTGGTGTACATGTATCTGTAGTCACTCATGACGGGACGACATCAAATCCAAAATATCCTAGTCTACCATGACACATGATCATTTTGGATGCAGGTGACTGGAAGAGGCAGCAAGGTTGTGAGGCGTGGTTATGGCTTCGGGCACTGCTGATGAAAACTATGCAATAATCACTGGGTGATGAAGATGGGCAGTCTGAGTCAACAGTGACTGTCCACGAGGTCTGGCTCAGTTGGAAGGCAAAACTACACAAATTTTGGGAGGGACAATCCAGGCTGTAGGAAGGCAAGGTAGACAGAATCTGTGCATTTTCCAGAGCGAGCAAGCAGCAGAGGCTTGACCTAAAAATTTGCACAATTTTCTGGGGGAATAGGTCAGGCTACATGGAGGATCAACAGGCAGAAATTGCGTAGTTTTTCGAAGGAACTGGCCCAGAGCCTGACAACCAAAACTATGCAATTCCTGGAGGGAACTGGAAGTTGGCTACTGGGTCACTAGCAGTAGAAACTGTGCAATTCCCAAGGGGAACAGGCAGTCAGCTACCGGGATCTTGGCAACGGAAATTGCACAATTCCTGGAGGGAACTGTTAGTCTCCTGTTGGGAGCTACTGGTGAGAGAAATTACACTGGTGCTGGGAGGTCAGCCTGCTGACCATCTCTGCATGGTTTCTGAGTTGAGGGGACCGCTGGGCAGTGGAGGGACTACTCATGAAAACTGTGTAATTTCCTATATGACTAGTTGGTCGACTATCAGAACGACTGACTAGGAAAATTGCGCAATTTCCTGACGGAGATAGGAACGAGCATTGGGAGTCTGTGCGGCCTGTCTACACAATTTCCTCAGTCAGTAGAGCGGGCAAGGTCAGCACCTCTATCCAGTTTTTGAGGGGAGTCAATCCCAGGGTGGCTATCGGGTCCAACTCTCTGGGTGGCCAGCATGAAGGTTGATCAAATTGCTTCCGAGCAGCGTAGCTTAAAAAGACTTGCTTGGTGCTTCTATAATTTTTTGGGTGACAGTCAATCGAGTCGATGGCAGGGTGATGTTCCGACTATCAGAGGGAACTCTGGTCATTAGAACTCATCAAAATTGAGTAAGTGTGTGAACGAGTGAAAGATGTAAGTGTGATCTTACAAACACACACCAACATGACTTGGCGAGGAGACGACTCAAACCACCTAGGCACAGATGTTCAACATGACTAACCGATGATGCAAGTGACAAGTGCGACACTTGTGATTGATCATTGATCACCTGTGATGACGCTTGTGTGATAGTGGATGTGACTCCACGTGTGAGTAAGACAAATGCTTTCATAGCGAACACAACAAGCACACACGAGGTGAAGACTTTGAGCGTAACCAAAACATGGTTGCAAGCATGAATTTGACATCAACATGCAAGACTTGGTGAAATGAACAAGCAAGGAAAATGGTAAGACTCACACGAGCTCATAGAGTGAACCCGGGTGTGTGAAGTCATCAAACAAAACTCTTCAAGGGAGGCTTCGAAATTGGGTGCAGGCCAAAATTTTGGAGGGTGGTTGTAGCCACTACAACAAATTCCAAACAACATTCCTAAAATAAATTCTTTCTATTGGTAGTTATCTCACAAGAAAATTTTCAGTGTTGAGAATCTAAAATGTGTGGCATTCAAGGTCCCTCTCAATGTCAACTATTTAGGAAAATTGAAGAGTCAATTCAACACCTCTCTCTAGAATGTTTGTTCACTAGAGAAATTTGGGTCTTGGTGTCAGCTCCCATTTCTAAAAGACTGATATGACCTAACTAGATTTCATCCTTCATTTTTTCCTGACCTATGAATTATGCTAGCAAAACTTTCAAAGAAACCCCTCTTCAAAAAAATATGGGGAGCCTTGCCTAAGTACGTACGTTGGAAAGTTTAAATTGCTACGAATAGCAAAATATGTAAGGACTCCAATGTGCTTCCTCAATCAGTTGCAATGAAATCTCTGCATCTTTTCTCATAATTATGGACTTGTAAGCTCTCTAACAATGCACAAATTATAGGTTGGATCCATTGGAGACAACATTGCTCTCAAATTTTTCCTTTAATTTGGTCCACTCTCAATTCTCAAGGCCTATTTGGAAGCTTGCTAAAGAGGCTTGGAAGCTTTGCCCCTTTGTGTTAGAATTTCAAGTATGGAGAAAAGCTTCCTCAAATTTAATTATTTGTTTTAATGGGGATTCAAAAAGAAATTCAGGGGGTGGCAGGAGGAGGAGGGGTGCTTTTTGGCCTCAGTGAAAAAAAAGTTCTAGAGTATTCATAGGGCTTAGGGAAGATGAAAAATAATCAATTTGTATTCTATGGGTTACTCCAAGGTATTACTCTAGCTAAGGAAGCTCAGGTGCCTTCTCTTACTATGTTGGGGGATTCCCTCATGCTTATTCAACATTAGAGAAAAGGAAGCTCTCATAGAGACTCAATTCTAGATAATTAGTTACAAAAAGTCAAGGAATTATCAAAGAAATCCTTGGTATCAAGTTCAAACATATATTATGGGACATAATAAGGAAGTAGATTCTTGTGCCAATCAAGCTTGTAATTTGGAGTTTGGATTTTTTGTGGTAAATGGCCAAAACAAGCCTTCATCAATTTCCTGAAGCTTTGATAATGAGTTAATTAGGAAGCATAATCCTAGGGGGAGTAGTCCCAAAAATAAGAGTTTAAAGGAAGTTCAAGCACAAGGGGAGCAGTGTCAAGATTAGAGCTAATAAAGAGGAAATGTTGCATGCAATGAAAGATAAACATAGACTTGACACAAGGAGCCTAGTTGCAGATAAAGCAAAATCAACCAATCAGAGGAAGTAACTATTTTTCTAATAACATCTCAAGATAAGGGATTACAACCAAAAGTAAAAACATCCATTTTCCATTGATGTCAAAGGGGGAGAATATTTAGACATAAGGAGAGATAACAAACACGGAAAGTGGTTGCAGATAGAGGAATAGTTGCAGTCACTAAGAGAAGTTGCAAATAGAGGAAGAGTTGAAAACACTAAGAAAGGTCGCATACCAAAGAACAATTACATATAGGAAGAAGCACAAGTTCAGGGGGAGTATCTCTTTGCCATTGATGTCAATGTGCGAGAAGTTTTAGTCACAAGGAGAACTCCAAACAAGGGGATTTCTTCAGTATTATTGCATAATTGAATAAGGGTTGTCATCAAGCAGAGAATGAGATTGTTGGATTACTTGTTTAGTTTATGAGATTGATTTTTTGTGATGTTTGAATGTTTAAATAAGTAAAAATTTCCATTATATTTATTCACCCCCCCTCCCCATTCTCAATATAATTACGAGCCAAAAAAATATAATGTTAGCATAGTAATAATAACCAATGGAAGTGAAGGTGACCTGGAAGTTTCCCATGCAACTATAGTCAAGTTTGTAGAAGAGAAAAAAAAGGAACCAAAGGGATCCCTTGTTTTGTCTAACCCCATATTTTGATTATGAGTGTGTGGGAATAATAAAACAACATTGAGGCTACAATATATGAGAAATAAGTGCACCATGATGAAGTTCCAAGGACGCTAAGTAGCATGAGAAAAGAAGAAAAGAAAGGCAAAGAAATCGATGTGAGTTTAAATTAGTAGAAGTAGAAAAATACCCCTGTGTTGATGTACAGATATTTGGGGAAGATAATGAGCATGTCATTAAATGAATGCTTGATGAAGGCTACGAATAAGATCTTACAATCAACATGCAAGTATATATGGTTATGCATGTGATTTATTACACATTAAGGGAGTAAGACATCATGGAATAAAAAATTACTACTACATCTATTCAAGGAAGTCTAGAAAAGGAACATATTGAAGGGGTTCATGTGCCTTGAATCACCGAGGAAGAACAATGCCACCAATGGATGAGAAAGTGTAATATGGTTATTGGAGATAATTATGCTAATAAGATAATGAAGAGAGACATTATTGTGTGCAAACAACCTAAAAAAAATGGTACTTTTTGTCACAGTAGACTAAGAAGAATAGGGAAAGTGCAAGTGGAAAGATGAAAGGAAAAAGGGATCATGCTAAGTTAGTGTTGTAGCAGCTACAACCACCCTCCAAAATTTTACCTTAGCTTCGTTTTGGAGCCTCCCTACCAACCGTCCTCAGTAAAATGTCTTGCCCTATTAAGTACACAAGCTTCAGTGATTTTCAAGCAGCATGACAGCCTGTGCATGATAGCTTGTTGCATTCCCCTCACAGGCTTCTTCCCCGGACTTGGTCCAGCTGCTAGCTGGGAAGCTCCCTCAATAAGTTGTGCAATTTTGGAGGGGAACCAGTCTTCCCTCTAGAAATTGCGCAAATCTGACTGGCAGCCAGATGGGCTCAGAAATTGTGCAATCCTGCTTGTTAACCTTTCTGGCGAAAACTGCACAATCTAACCCAGCATGACTGCTTAGCCAAAAAATTGTGCAATTATGGGTAGCAGTCAGTTGCTCAGCCCAAAAATTACACAATCCCTCTAGGCAACTAGCCTATCTCCCTCCCATAAATGCGCAAATTTCTCCCTCAGGCAAGCAGGCTATTGCATGTGCCATTCAAGTTTACCGGTTCCACCCGGGACCAAGAAAAAATGACTTGCATACAATGGATGATTTTTCCCCAAATAGAAAAAAGAAACATACAAAAAGCAACCCTAGATTTTAGGTATCTATTTTTAGCAGCTAGAGGTTACATGCAAAGATCATTTTAAAAACCTTCCTCCAAGTGTCGCTTTTTCCTAGATTTGTGGCATGTGTGTCATGAACATCAAACTTATTTATTCGACGCTTCAGGGCTCACTTCTTCACATCGATCTTGGAGCTCTGACATCCCACAGCACATCCAGGAGTCTTCGACACATCCAACTCAGCTATTTCCGGGTAAGTCCGCTTAACTTGTCTTTTGCAGCATTTCTATCGCTTTTTGTGTTTCGGCTTATGTGAGTGTTGTTTGCTTGATTTTTTTGAATGCTTGCTTTCATTTGCATGCATATTAGCTTGTAATAGTACCGTTTCAGTTTTTGTTAGCATTTCACTGCTGTGGCATGAGTGAAACTATTTTGCACGAACGGTCGTCGATTCGGTGACTCACTTCACATACATGCATGTTTTTCCATTTTCTGAATCTTTCGTTCATTGTTTTCATCCACAATCATTCACTCCATATTACACTCAGTATCACCATGCATTCACATCCACATTTTTTTTCAGTTGCCTGTCGGCGGGTCTGGGCAACCTTGGCCCAGACTCTGCCTCACCAAGACAACATTGTACAATCCTGAAAGGGAAGGCTCTGCCATCCTCCCAGAAAATACACATTTCTGCCCATTGACTGTCCTCTAGTATTGCATTGTGCAATTTTGACAGGCAGTGACTACTAGCCCAAAAAATTGCACAATGCAGTCACTGGGCCTGCAACCCTTACCAGCTGAAATTGCGCATTGCACAATCCCAACAGCCAACAAGCCATTCTTGATTGCACATTATGCAATTCTAGTAGCCATCCAACCTCCAGACAGTCCAGACTACCTTTTGCACAGTTCTGGCAGCCAGTGTCCTGGCCTCCCAAGAAAAATTGTGAAATCCTTGCAAATCAATCCCCAGGTATGTTACATGTCGTTCCTCAAGTTTGCTTTGGTTTTAGGTGATAGATTTCTTGACATGCATGTCTCCATGCCTCTAGATCTAGTAGGTGTTCGTTCACCTCTCATCAGTTTAGTATCAATGGCCTCCAAGAGAGCAGGATCAAAGGACACCGACGAAAGTGCAACTGGAGTAGCAGTTGAGAGAGTGTCTACAAGTTTGCCAATCTATGAAGACGCCAAGTTGATTGTAGACAAGGACAACGATATGAAATGGCAAGAGGTCAATGATGCATTCACAGGCACATTTGGGGAAGACCTCGAAGACCACCAAGTCCATGTGAACATTCACAAGTCCGGCTTGTACTAGATTGCATGTCGGTGTCTCGTGTTCCCATGCATAGACATGATACATTGGATTGTCTTGCACACTAATCATGAGACGATGACATTGAGGATTGTAAGCCAGATGGAGATTACTACCTTTAGGGCACATGATTATGAAAAATGTACCATATGTTGAAGCCAGTGATCACCATGGAGACACCCTTCAGCATACCCAGCAGCAATGCCAACTCCAGGGATATCTTGAAGAATTGGGTAAAGGAGCCGACCAAATTCAGGATGACACCCACCAGGTTTACAAGATGAAGATACTACGGAAGGTGTATCAATACTTGGTCATCTTTGCATGTCACCTATACGACCAAGAGAGCATGGAGACCTTCCCGCAGAGTTGGGTGATCACGTTGAACCAAATGGCCAGTGAAGGAAAAGCATGCAACTATTCCGACAGGTTGGCTCACCGGCTGAAGGAACAGGTAACAAGAGCTTGACAGCTACCCAAAGGTCAGCAAGCAGAAATCTACATGTCCACTTACATATTGGATGCAATCTGTGCCTGTCAGGAGTTCCCAAGCATGAAGTGGGCATGGACATCGACGAAGACCTATGTGAACATTTTTGTAGAATGTTGTCTGAATTCAGCTTCAGAGGAGCTATCACACAACTGTCAAATAATTTTTCACCCCGGTGTACAAGATGACATTTGAGCACGATCCACCTTGCATGTCAAAGGCAGCAATGGAGGCATTGATCAACATAGCGGATTGGTATGCCTCACCGTCGAGCACCTTGATATGGATGTATAGCACGGAGAAGCCTCTGCATGTTTTGCTGAAGTTTTCCTTGGACAAGCTTGTCATGCAGGAAGTATCATACCACATCTTGGTAGGATTGTTAGCTAGACTATACTGGAAGAAGAAGGCACCTTGGTCCACTCTTCCATTGTGGATCGGGTTATACAAGATACGAACTTTCAAGCATGTAGATGTCGAAGCAGAGGAGATCAAGAAATATCCATTCGACGCCCAAAGCTACAATCCGTATGACTCGCATTATTTTGTTAAGGATCACTGCACGAGAGTATAGTTTCAGTGGGTCCACGAGTGCGTCATTGGGTGAAGGAGGACCCATGGAGATATTGTCATAGCTTCTCCAGGCCCGATGAGCCAGTTGGAATCGGTGTGGAATGGTTAGCGAAGCAGCATCCAGGAGAGCACAAGCAGTAGCAGCAACAAAGGTAAACATATTGCGTGCGAAAAAGGAAAGAGGAATATTGTCGACAGCGCAGAGGTAAAGCAAAGATGCAAGTTCAGAGCAGACCCACTTGTGAATAAAGAAACTTTGGCAATAGAGGCAAAGAGGCAACATCGTGATAGGAGGAACGCGCAAAGGCAGAGAGAAAAATGAAGAATGGAGGAAACATAGAAGGAGTTGCATGAGTTAAAGGAGAAACTCCGGAAGGAACAGGAGTTGCACAAACAGGAGAATGAAGCATAGCAATAACAGGTACAGAAGAGGGCACAACATGTACATATAGATGAAACTACGCCTGTACAAGTAGTCGACTCATCTGAACAGCTCACACCAAGCAGGCAGGGTAAGCAGTCGCAGTCGCAAGACTTTGCTCAAGAGATTGAACAAGCACTTGATCAGATGGATACGGATATGGAGCAGCATGAGTTAGAGCAAGATGTCAACCTCATGCCTTACCACCAAGAGGTCGACCCACCAGCTTCAACAGATCCAGAATTAGAGCAAGTTCCAAGCGACCAAGGAGACACTGATATCCTTGGAGATTAGCTGGAAGGAGAGATGCATAACATATCATTCGACGAGTCACATCATAGAGTTGTGAAATCTCACAGAGTATCTACTCTGGATGATCACACATCTCCTGTGCAGTTTAAGGAATGGGTGATCATGTCTGATGTGCGAAATCGTCCAGCAGCATTGGCCAATGATCTCAGAGCATATGTCGAAGCCGCTAGCTTGAGTGTTCACTTCTTCATAGCTAAGAACGAGCGAATGGCTGAGTTACAGATGACCAGGCAGGGAGGAGAACTGGTTATAGCATCCACCCGAGCAGAGTTGAAGAAGGAAATATTTGATGAAGTATTGTCCCTTGAGACAGTCATGCAGGCATTGTATTCCAAGTTTGGTACTGTGCATAAGTCAATTGTCCATCTCAACGATTCGTAGCAGCGATGTGCTGGGAGAGAACGTATCTTATTAAATGTGCATACTGCTATTGATTACATGCAAACATGGACAATGAGATACAAGAGAGCCCTGTAACACTTGCCCAAGATGATGAAGCCCAGAGCGGTTGAGTTGAAGGCATGCATCCGAAGTCAGATCCAGAACTATGAAGATCTCCCGCAGCTCATCACTAGTCTACAAGCTTCCCATGCACGGGTATTCAGGAGTATGGATGTTGTTGTGAGCACACACGATCCCATCTATTGGGACACTCACCGAGGAAAAGACTAAGGCACAGGTCCAACTGGAGCTTGACTCGTACTTTGATGAGTTGATGTGCATAACAACCAACACAGACTTGGTGATCAGTGTAGACACCATGCATCAATATGTCACTGGTCTGGCAGCACTCAAGACATTGATGTGCATGTTATCAGACGATTTGGACAGAGGAGACGTACAGTGTACCTAGATGCTATGGAGGCAAGAATTCGTTTCCAAAAAGATATCACAACAGAGTACACGGACTACCAAGCTTCGCATTAGTTCACCACTGTCGACCATCGTGAGGATGTCGAAGAGTTGGTCTTCCCACGGTTGTCTGATTCATAGTGATGTCTTGCATGGCTTGCTCAAGCCTATTTTGTCTCACACGGGTACATGTGCAGATTGTATGTAATGTCTTGTCAAGTGTAAGTTCAAGTGTCGATAGTTGGATGTAACAGTCATAGAGTAGATGAAGAGTCATGAGGATAGATGAAAATTCACAAAGGGGAATGTCAAAGGCCACCCCACCCTTTGCTATATATAGTCCCTCATAACTCATTGTATAGGCTTTTGGTCAGCCAAGATTCCAATAGGAGTATCTTAGAGAAAGCTTGGACAATATTGTAACGAGCCTTGGCTTCTCCACTATGCAGAGCTAGTATATCTCTTTGGAGGAGAAGGCAATATTGACTGTAACATTTTGTTGTCTGAACTATTGGTTGGTCATGGTTGTATTGTATGACTAGAACTTACACTTCTTAATATAACAGAGCCAACACATTTCATGCATATGTCGTATTGTATTTCAGCTATCTTGTTTAGTCTAAATGATACATGTATCTGTTTGCTTATGCATGCATGTGTAGCTATTTTCTATATATGTATGTATGAATCTTACTGAAATGTGTTGTTGGTTTAACCATCACTTTGGATTGCTAGCTCACTTTCCTTCCATGTTGTGATGCATCTTAGCTCGTGTGTTCCCTTCTTAACTCTGTGCTTTCACAGGTTTCCAAGGGGCGCACTCACCTCACCCTCTATGTGTTAGAATCGCTCATGCACCTCCCTTGACTTACTACATATGTCACACCCTTGCTACCAATAGGGACATATTACTTGCCTTTGTGTGAAACCGCAGTAAAGCAATAGCGTACGACCCACTGCTAGGACTCCTACACCAAACAGTCTGAGGTCTAGTTGGGACTTCTTACCGAGGAGATCCCCTGACATGTTGGAGGGTCCAACACCATCAAAATTTCTGGTGCTAGAAGGAGGGCCAGATGACAAGATGTGCCCTCACATCCTGTTTTGAACCTTTACACAATCTATCATGGATTCTGTCACACTCACCCCTCCATGTTGTTTTTTCCCATGCCAAACCTCTCAACATCATGAGGGAGTTTTTTGATCTCTTGTCTGAATTCATGTATGATGTTGAAGGTGAAGTGGCCTGGCCTATCTTCTTACATGACTTCTTTGTCATGCTTGATGAGGAAGTTGGATGTTTTGATGAAGAGGCCAGTTTTCTTCTTGCATACACACTTCACGAATCCCCACAATGGTGGTGCTGCAGTCTGCCTGTTGGTAGCATGCACTCACTTGAGCAGCTATGTGATCTCATTGAATCTACTTTCCATCATTTTCATCCAGAACCTCTTGACCAAAAACTTTTACAACAAAGGAAGGCCCCACATGAATCACCTATGTATTTTTGGTAGCGTTTCCATGTGTTACAGTTTCAAGCTCCGAAAAGTCAATTGAAATTTCCATATATTTGGGATAGATTCGAGTATTGTCTTAACAAATCAGTCCATACCAAGAAGAAGCTTGAGCCCAAGCCTCACTCAACATACTTCAGTGATGGAGCTGCGCAATCACAGATGGATACGGTCGCTGTCACAAGTGACTGTCCGTCATCCCTTCATCAAACAACTCCACCACTGCAAAGTGATGTGGGAGAATAGGCACACACATCTATTCAACTGTCACATCCTCCCAACATCACTTCACTTAATTTTTGCGCAGATTTGGTTGTGAGTCCATTGAGTTGTCACATGCATTTTGTACCTCAACCTCCATCTTCATACTCAGATGATCCTCCAGATGATACTATCTTGTGTTCTTCCATTTCGAACTCTACACTTGTTGTGAATGAGGATCAAGCCATTGATGGAGTTGGTGTTGCACAACCAACATGCATTGTCATTCATCAAGAGTATGACTAGGAGCTTGAGCATCGACACTCGGCAAAGGATGACTCCCTTTTGTCTGAGCCTCCTCCGTTATTTCCTGACATATTTGGTGAACCTACCATCCATGATTTCGCATGTGTATTTCCGTCCATGGATGCACCCATTGTTGATCATTCACAGGACACACCAAATGTTAGTCCATCATCCGACAACGGAGAGGATAAATTATTCACTGAAAATCCACTTGAATTTTCATTTTATTTTTCTCAAAACACAGAGGGTGAATTTGTTCGCTTCTCATCTACCCCTCTGTTTGATTCATCAGATCATGAGGATGTCGATGAAATCATTGATTTTGCTGATCGTAGCTGTCGTGGTCTATTTACTCCCGTATTCAATCACGATGATGATTCTATCGTAGTTTATTTTTTGAAGCCACCTGTTTATGATGATATATCTGTTGACGAAGTCGAAACCCCCTAGACTGTTGAGGAACTTCAGCCTGAGCTGATGGTTATGTCAGGCCCTCGTTGTCCTAAGGATGGTTTCACTTCCGATCAGGAAATTGTCAAAACACCCGAGGCTCCTCAGCACTCATTTGTATGCATTGAAGATCAATCTCACACACAGATCATGCTTCCTCCACTCGAACTGCACGATCCCATCGCTCATGCATTGGAGGAATCTTACATTGCAAGCACATGTGCATGACACAAGTTGTCTTTGTTTCTTTCATTTGCTTGCATATCACAGTCAAGAGTATGTGTATGCTTAACAATTGCATGTAGTGTCGCACAACACCGTGATAAGTCCACAGACTGCATGTCATGTACTTGCACTCACTTATGTTCTGTTGTTGAGGGACAAAGTCCCCTAGGGTTTTGGGTCAACACCCTAGCAGAGCGGGGGTTATCTACAGTAAAAAACAAGCATTCCACACAGCCATGATACTTAAATAAGCAAACTACGCAAAGAGAGGTGCACCTGGGGGTCCTTCGTTCAGGTAGATCCAACCAGGGTCCAAACCCTCTTGGAGTTCCTCTCGATCCTTGAACTTGCAAAATAGCCAATTCAAAGAAGCATAGCCATATATAGACAAAGTATCATATAGAAATCAACTTCATAACTTATTGAAAGATGGTTAATTATACATTGAAACAATTATTCATATGTAAACCATAACAATAACATCATATGCATGAAGAAGATTGATTTCAAGAACAAGAAAAATGTTTCTTTATTGCAGATAACTAAAACAAAGCAAGGAATGATATCACCTGAATCTTCCTCTTGCTAGCTCCAAGCGGAACCATCCTCTGGGTCCGTCCAATCCCAAGTCTTCAAAAGGCTCCTTCCATGACTCACACAAAGATATCTCAACTAGTGAAATGACAACATAACTCAAGGAAACAAGGGTTTCCTATAGTGGGGGAAGTGCTGGAAGCACAGGGATCTTCAGACTTGATCAGGAATAATTTCAGCAGAGTATTTCTATATTCTTTCTCCTCCTTAAGGCCTTCCCTTTGAAGCCTTTTTATACTTCTCCCAAAGTAGTTTTTTAGTTGGGAATTCGTTGGGAACAGTTGGGGCCACTGGCACTAATAGGTAATCAATAAGTAAAACCTATGATCTCCTCCCGAAATTAAGGAGATTTAATTTTTTTAGTGTTTTAAGACATATACGCGGGTTGGGTATACACTGACCCATGTACACATGCGTTTAGCTCAGGGCAATGTCACGTACAGGGAGTAAAACACTGTTTTTTAAGTATTTGGACCAAGTCTAGAAGGAGGGGTTGCCCTAGGCCATAAATGCAGCATCACAAATATCAAAGGTGAGATTTGGAGCTATAACAAATGCCCCCTAATATATGAGGTCAGAAGGGGTACATGATGGCCGAAATGTATTAAGTACATGGAAAGGAAACCTATCAAAAACTGAGAAGGACTTCACCAGATTTTAGCCTGCCAAGCCACAAAAGGAGATCAGAAAGAAACACTGTCTGAGGCGGGCATACCCATGCTCAGAGAAAGTAAAGCATGTTCGCATATCAAGTACAAGCAGATCCACTAAGTATACAAGTATAGAATACTGGAAATACATAATGGATCATCTGATCATGATCGAACAAGTACATGTCTGAATATCACATATAAGAATGTCAATGATGCTGAAGGATGAAGCTGATCACTGATATCAAACACTGATCCCAATAGTACCAAATGAACATGATGGAATAAGATGGTACTACATTGCAAACTCGGGTGCCAACATATAGAATGTCGCCATGAATGACTGCAACATATAAGGTGGAAAGGTATCAACTAGCAGTAGCAGGAGCAATTGTCAAGTGAACCAATGAATTCTGATGCAACCCGAGGTCTTCACCGACCACCGTGGTATATTTCTACACAATGGAAATGAATGAGCTGAAGTTGACCATGTGAGAAATCGTTTGTTTATCGGTCATTGATGTATACCGTTAACAAACGCGAGACTACTCACCGATAATGATAATGAGATTCAAGGTACCCCAGTACAATCTAACAAGTGAAAATAAATGATCTGAAGTCAAACACCTAAAAGAATCTATCGATCAGGAGACAATGATGTTTTCCCACTATCGATAGCGAAGGATCTCCCACTAATGACTGCAAACCCCAAGGTACTGCCAAATGGACTCTAGAACTTTGCCCCAAAGCAATGAGTCGTAGTCGATGGGGAAAGATCTGCTAGAAGGAAGGCATTAAGGCATCCTTCATCAATCTAGCGCGAGTGTAACCTGTAGGCCAATAATGTGGAAGGAATCAGATGAAAAAGATGTAGTAACCTAACCGAAGCACGTTTCCGGTGTACACAAGATGTAGCTAGCGCACGACAGAAACCCTCTAAACCAACCAATAATGAACGCTGACACAGAGGCAAGGTATCCACCAATAGGGTTAAATGGAAACCAAGGTACTGTATGAATCCCAATGTGTGATAAAGTAAGCTGACATCGAACACAAGGGAAACCATTTAGTCAACTACCCATGATACTGATCGATGCTGAGCACAAGGTTACCTATCAATAATGAAAATAGGGCCAGGGTGCGGCTCTAGGCGTGTCCTCAGAGTAAGATGTCGTCGTCGATAAGGACAAGACCCACCAGCAAGAAGTCAATGGAGACCTTCTCAAATCGACATGAGTAAAGGACCAATATAACTGATGTGATGATAGACAAAACACTGACAATCAGGGATGGCCGACTAAAAAATGAGTCAAGAGACACCACAGAGAGGCTGACTCAGGCCTACTTCCCTTGAACAAAAGCAAGACTCAAATGATGACTTTGTGACAACATATGATAACTTTGTATAAGCTCATCACACAGGAGGCATGAACAAACTCTCCATATGATTGGAAGAGATAACCAATTGGAGGAGGACTGACTCAATAACAAGGTTAAGGCATACCTAAGCCAAGCTAGATCCCACCCAAACGGAGGAGACACTTTGTTTGAGTGCTTTGTTCAAGGGCGACACAACTCTAGCTGCCAACAATAAGTGGAAATATTGTCCCATTCCCGATCTTTTTGGAATATATAATTTTTTTGTCTTTTTCATTAAGCTTGAAAAAGAATAAAAGAATGCTATAATATAGTGGAAAGAACAAGTGTCGGTGAAGCAGATGATCTAGTTCCTGGGATTGGAACAATCCTATGCTCAATGCAGGGAGGTGAAAACTAGTCAAAGACACTCAAAGGTATGTTCCTTCCACGGGTCACAGTGTGTCAAGTTGCAGAAGTTAAGGGATTGCAAGTTTGATTTTGCAGATGACTTGGTCAAAATTTGGCTTAAACACGAGTCCAAGTGAAGCCGGCTAAAGGCCAAAAGGTGCAAATAGTCAATATGCAATGTAGTAGTACAACTCAACACGAAGGAGCCTCTAGGGTATAAGTCCAGAACAAAGTGAAGAAGCAAAGAGAAATGAGTTTTCAGCGCATAAGTCATGGCGAGACTAGAGAGGAATCCCAAGCCTAAGAACAAAAAATTAGCATGGGTGCCAAGTGGCATCAAGGCACTATCTAGGGCACCCATGATAAGATAGGCTCTATGAAACAAGTCATGATACTTCTAAGCAATGAGAAGGTTCTGCACCATAACTTGGTGGGGTCGATCCTAAGGCCAAAATGGGAAAGGAAACTGATAAGTGCACAATGCAGGTGGAAAACCTAACTTATATGCCATTTTTGAGAACCAATACCTGTCCGAATGGATAAACTATAACAATTTCCAAAGGAGACATCCTCCAAATTCTGTAAACATAAACATGAACACTAGACAAGAAGTTAATACATCCCATCTATAAACTTCCTATAAAATCTTGTGT
This sequence comes from Pinus tabuliformis, assembly GCA_031772625.1. Taxonomy (NCBI): domain Eukaryota; kingdom Viridiplantae; phylum Streptophyta; class Pinopsida; order Pinales; family Pinaceae; genus Pinus; species Pinus tabuliformis. Next base: position 1,598,748,026 of record CM062820.1, read on the forward strand.
TATAGAATACAAAACTTGAAAATGCGTACCTTATATATACAATATGGTACAGGGAACCACACAACCTTGCGGCTTACACATAATAGTTCTTCTGGACAAACCCCTTGTAGGGCTCAAGCCAAGGACTCCTTTGGTAGTCAAAACTCATGGCTTCAAAGAGTTCCTCCTGTGAAGGCAAATCAAGTTCAGAGAAATCATGAGAACTACAAGGATCAAAAGAGGGAATTGAGGGGTCCCATGTCCCTATAGGAAAAATCTCTCGGTCAAGTGTTGGGACCAAGTCCCAAGAAGGAGAATAATAGGTCAAAGGATCCCTCTTAGAAGCAATTGAACATTGAGGATTCAATGCCACATAATTCACCCATGGCAGGGTAGAGTCTACTTGAACACTTGGAACAAACCAAGGGGTATTCTGCAGTAAATTCGAATTAGGGTGGTAATTATCAGATGCAAGCTGATCAATAGTGACAATATTCCCTTTATGAGGAAAGCACATCACTCGAAAGAGTGAAGACACCACAACATTCATAGCATAGACATAATCACGCCCAAGTAGCATATTAAAGTCTAAAGGGCTATCAACCACCATCATATCGATTAAGACAGTCTTCCCACCTAAAGTAATAGGCAATTGAGGAAGAACACCCATAGATTCACCAGGTCTTCTATCATAGGCTAACAACTGACTCTGAGTTGTCAACAAATTTTGGGAACCCAAAGCTGTCCAAGTCAAAGAGGATATAATACTTGCAGAGGATCCTTCATCCACCATACATCGATAAATGTTTGTGGAATTAACTCTGACCTTTATTTGGAAAGGTGCAGCGAAAGGAAGACGAGGCTTGACAAGGCTATCCCAATCAAAGGAAACACTCCTAGAACTTGGAGGGGGAACATTCGAAGAAACCGGAATGCCCCCTATACTAGAAGACTTTGTACTAGAAATCAAACAGATTCTTTTGTTAGGCACTTCACCCCTCAAATGAGGAGTGTAATTGGCCAGATTGCATTGACTCTACCACATTATCAACCAATGGTTGATGGGATTTATGAGAAACCATATCAAATCCATGAGTAGAAGAACTTTCAGACTCGGACCATATCCTTTGTACCTCTGGAATACCAGGGCATAAATGAGTAAGATGGCCTCCCTTGCATATCTTACAAGGGAACTTAGGTTTAAAACTTCTACGTCCAGGTTTCTTATCAACCTCCAATCCGCCAACATAACTATCAGTGGTTTGCAAAGTGTCCTGAACATGACTTGAAGAGGTCGGTGACTCTTTGCTAGTATGACTCACAATAAATAGACTCGTGCCCCTAGCATGAATGGCAGCGGCTGAAGGCTCGTCTTCAACCTGACTAGCAGAGGTTGAAGATGAATGGATAGAATTATTCTTCTTCATCGTCTTCCTCTTTCTCTTCTTTTTATATTTTTTATTACAAGAAAGAGGAGAAAGAGGAATCCTAGATTTCTCTTTGGAAGAAGATGAACAATTAGCATCAATGTGATGCCCCTGAGATAAAGCATTCATCTGAGAAGCTTCAAGAACATCAGGAATATTCGGAGTGGACCACAGCCAAATGGGTAGTCCAACATTCAGTCCAAGGATATTTAAAGTGGCCATCAAGGGAGTACCAACATTTCCTAAGAAAGGAAAAACACAAGGATCCCCTTTTGGGAGGGTACCTTGGTTGGATTCCACAAGAATATTGGCTATATCTAACTGATTCGTAGACCCTTCCCTTACAGGAATGTACAAATGAATTTTCAAGGAATATAGATACATAATTAAAACCTTTTCCCTTGAGGAGGCAACTCCACAACTTCCGAAAGAATGACCAAAAGCCTTTCAAGATCCGTGGAGTGGTAAGTCAGTCATTCATAATACAAAGTCCAAAATGTGACTAGACAAAAATACCTAAAGCCAACTATATACAAGGAGCAAAGAGCACTCAACTATAAAGTCCCTAAAAGAAGTCAGCCAGTCAAACAACTTTCAAGTATTTCCTCTCCGGGTGATGAGGATCGGACACCAAAATACAAGAAAGTGAAGTAGGGGCCTTCTAAAGACAGTTTGGGATAATGATAGCCCAGGCCTACCAACGAAGGTATCAAAGGAAGTTACGATGACCTCCAAACAACAGCCTGTGCCGGTGCAATTCCCCGAGCTTCATAAGGGTGCCCTCCAGAAGTACTGCTAAGAGTGATACAACGTCGACCTTAGGTGCCACGGGATTCCCCTCCATAGCCACCTGTGTAGATCCCTAGGATAAGCAACTAAGGTTACCAACTCATGTCAGAAGCCAGGTGGAATAGTCTTGAGGTAAGATCCGACAAGTAGGAGAGGGGGTATCTCTCTTCCTTATCTTCAAAAACCCTCGTGCTTAACTCCCAGATCCGGAGCTTTCCTGGTCTCCCTAATGCTATTGGATTTGCACTCTTTATTCAGACTTCTATGTTTGACAGTTTAAAGTGGCCTTGGAGAGTTTTCTCTCCACTCGCCTAATCCAAGGCCCTAAATATCCTAAAACTTGTTGATGTGTCTAGATTAACAATATAAAAAAGTTCTAGTATATTTTATTTAGCGCTTGTTTTTAAATTGGTTGTTCTTAAGTCAAGGGATGAATGGAAGTGAAACTTATGGTGTTCTTCGACACAAAAGAAATTAATAAAAACCAAACTATATGCAAATGCACTTGTTTCGTTCTTCGATGAAAGAAATTTCTACCAGGTTCTAAGGAACTTTTAAGAAAGCAATAAATTTCTCTTTTATTTTCTTTCAACAAGCTTCACACTCACAAAAACTAACAAAAACTATGGATGCCCTAAAAGATGCACAAACTAGCCTAATGCAATGAGTATATGCTGATGCAAAAAACTTAAGATTACTCTAAAGCAAAGAATGAAAGTAAATTGTTTATCGCTTCTAATTAGCCACTTTAGATGTTTAGATAGAATATAAGTTCCTAATGCTCATTTTCATCCAAACACTAAAAGCAAATCTCAAGACAAACAAAATGCACTTTCACTCACAAAAAGAAACCAAATCAAAACAAGGCAAACGAAAGCAAAAACCGAGTTTTTAAGAAGTTTTATTTTTCACTAAAACAAAAACACAACTTTTCAAAAGCGCTCCAAATACTATTGAAGACTTTAAGACTGAAAAATAGGCAACAAAAACACTTTGCAAGTTATCAACTCAATATGGGTGAAAACTCAACAAAATAGGTGTTTCAAGATGCCCCAAACGACCAAAAAGCAGCAAAAAGAGCTTGGTAACAATGATCAAAAGACCAAGAAAGACAACTTTCAAAATCGTCAACCAACAACTTTCAAAAAGCGAGAAAAGCAAATGGCCACAAGATGTAGTTTTGACACAAAGCAAGAAGATCACAAAGATAAAGTTTGTCACAAAGATTGAAACCAATCTTTCTGCTCTGGAAGACCAGAACAACCAAGATTCTCAGAAAGAAATCTCGTGTGCTCAAACACAAATGATGACACTTGCAACAAAACCAAACAAGACCAAAACTTTCCACAACAGGAGAGAGTTCGAAACTGTAAAATTGCTGCAAAACCAAAGACTGACAACAAAAACTGACTGCTTAGGAAATACTCAAACCGGCAAACAAATCTTCTGAGACAGAAATACTTGAAAAAATCTTGGAAAATTAGGGTATACACAACTATGTCAATACACAGTTGCGTGTATACGCAATTCAGCCCAAAGAAACCTGCGTATACGTGGGTTCATATGGGGAAACTTGCGTACATACGCTACTGTAACCTAACAAAACTGCGTATATAACAGTTCATAAGAAAAAACAAAAAAGAGATTTGAAGAAACTGCTCAGACTTAAAGTCTGAGTTCCTACAGGAACATACAAATTAGTTATAGCAAGAACACCAATGATTGAGCCCTAATTGGCTTAAATTAACCCAAAATAGGAGCAACAATACTATTGTCCCCAATGGAGTCGCCAATTCTGTTGAGGGACAAAGTCCCCTAGGGTTTTGGGTCAACACCCTAGCAAAGCGGGGGTTATCTACAATAAAAAACAAGCATTCCACACAACCATGATAGTTAAATAAGAAAACTATGCGAAGAGAGGTGTGCTTGGGGGTCCTTCGTTTGGGTAGATCCAGCCAAGGTCCAAACCCTCTTGGAGTTCCTCTCGATCCTTGAACTTGAAAAATATCCAATTTAAAGAAGCATAGCCATATATAAACAAAGTATCATATAGAAATCAACTTCATAACTTATTGAAAGATGGTTAATTATACATTGAAACAATTATTCATATGTAAACCATAACAATAACATCATATGCATGAAGAAGATTGATTTTAGGAACAAGACAAATGTTTCTTTATTGCAGATAACTAAAACAAAGCAAGGAATGATATCACCTGAATCTTCCTCTTGCTGGCTCCAAGCAGAACCGTCCTCTGGGTCCATCCAATCCCAAGTCTTCAAAAGGCTCCTTCCATGACTCACACAAAGATATCTCAACTAGTGATTTGACATCATAACTCAAGGAAACAAGGGTTTCCTGTAGTGGGGGAAGTGTTGGAAGCACATGGATCTTCAGACCTAATCAGGGATAATCTCAGTAGAGTAATTCTCTATTCTTTCTCTTCCTTAAGGCCTTCCCTTTGAAGCCTTTTTATACTTCCCCCAAAGTAGTTTTTTAGTTGGGAATTCGTTGGGAACAGTTGGGGCCATGGGCACTAATAGGTAATCAACAGGTAAAACCCGTGATCTTCGCCTGAAATTAAGGAGATTTAATTTTTTTAAGTGTTTTAAGACATATACGCGGGTTGGGTATACACTGACCTGCGTACACACGCGTTTAGCTCAGGGCAATGTCACGTACAAGGAGTAAAACACTGTTTTTTAAGTATTTGGACCAAGTCTAGAAGGAGGGGTTGCCCTAGGCCATAAATGCAGCATCAAAAATATCGAAGGTGAGATTTGGAGCTATAACATCTATGGACACATTTAAACTTGGAGTGTGTTTGTCTTCATTGTTATATCTTTCATGTTTTCTGGTTCGTACAACTGTGTTGTTCGCGAACCATGCATTCACCAACATGGGTTGACCAATGCACCGGTGGCTGCATTGGAAGTATCACTTCACGTGACCAAGCCCATGCACCGTTAGCTTAGGATTAGGAGTAATGTTTTCTTTGGGTTTGTTTGCTTGCATGCTTATCTGCTTACTTGCTTTACATGTTTTTTTGTCTGCTTGCTTGTTTGGTTACTTTCTTTTCTTTCACATTTACTTCTTCTTTCACTTTGTTTTGTTGTTTGTTTACTTGTTGTGTTTGTAGGTTAGTTTTGCATGAGACCATGCACGAATCTTGAAACAAGTTGGGTAAAGTACAAGAGGCCTTGTGAAGCTATCAATACTTGGTTATCTGTCGCCTTGCCTCTATATGAATAACTTTTTATCTTTAGTCCATGATACGTCGATGGAAAATATGTGTTGTTCGAAGTGAACCTTTGTGAAAGCATAGCGCTTGCGCACTAACTAGTGTCACCTACTCTAGTCGATTGTTTTTGCGTTAACCCTCAAAAGCTCAGGCAAGTAGAGTAAGGTGAGGGGGAAAACCTTAACAAGCACGACAGAGGTATATATAAACTACTTCTCTAAAAGAACAACCTCTTCTGCTCTCAATAAGTCGGGATCCCTCTTCTGCCTCTGAAATGAATAAGTGTTACGCACAGTTATGAAAAATGAAAAAAAGAAAAGTGAAAAGTTTCGGAAAAATGAAAAATGAATAAGGTGAAAGAAGAGAAAGGCTTCTTGCACAGAGAGGTGATGCAAGTAACTCCATCGGGGTACTGACTAGGCTGGCTAGTAGTGGAGTGATGCTTGTGTTCCTGCGTGACTCCGACAGGGTACTGTCCAGGCCTACTGGCAACGGAGCAACACCAAAGATGAAACTAAGACTCTGTCGACTATATTGCCTGTGCATCAATATACCCCTCATCCCCAATCGAAACAACTGTGTTGGCTTGGCTTGGAATACGTTTCGACCGACCAAGAGCTTGGCAAATGTTACATCTTACAATCAAGTAAGTGTGGAAACCAAGACGAAATGAGAACTGAACAATACTTCCGGAGGTGTTAGACTTGCTTTTCACGAACAAGGTCCATTCAGAGAGCTCAAGTTCTACCAGTGTGTCGCCAAGTGTTGTAGTGGCTACAACCCCTCAAAATTTCTCCTTAGCTTCGTTTTGGAGCCTCCCTACCAACCATCCTTAGCAGCATGTCTTGCCCTGTCAAGTACACAAGCTTTAGTGGTTTTCAAGCAGCATGACAGCCTGTGCATGATAGCTTGTTGCGTTCCCCTCACAGGATGCTTCCCCAGACTTGCTCCAACTGCTAGATGGGTAGCTCCCTCAAGAAATTGCACAATTCTGGAGGGGAACCAGTCTTCCCTCCATAAATTGTGCAAATTTGATAGGCATCTAGCTAGGCTCATAAATTCCACAATCTTGCCTGTTAACTTTCCCAGAGAAAACTGCGCAATCTGACCGAGTAGGACTGCTCAGCCAGAAATTGCGAAATTCTGGGTAGCAGTCAGCTACTCATCCTAGAAATTTCGCAATCCCTCTGGGCAACCAACCCATCTCCCTCGCAGAAATTGGAAAATTTCTCCCTTGGGCAAGCAGGTTGTTGCATGTGCCATCAGGTTGATTGGTTCCACCTAGGATTGAGAAAAATTGACTTGCATGCATGGGCTTCTTTTTCCTGAAATAGCAAAAAGAAACATACAAAAAGAATCCCTTGAGTTTAGGGATCTATTTTTAGCATCTAGAGGTTACATGCAAAGATCTTTTTAGAAACCTTCCTCCAAGTGTCGCTTTTTCCTAGATTTTTGGCATGTGCGTCATGAGCATAAAACTTATTTATTCGATGCTTCAAGACTCATTTCTTCACATCGATCCCACAACACATCCAGGAGTCTTCAACACATCCAACTCAGTTATTTCCAGGTAAGTCCGTTTAACTTGTCTTTTGCAACATTTCTATCACTTTTTGTGTTTTGGCTTGTGTGAGTGTTGTCTGTTTGATTTCTGCGAACGCTTGCTATCATTTGCATGCACATTAGCTTGTACTAGCACCATTTGTGTTTTCGTTAGTATCTCATTGTTGTCGCATGCATGAAACTATTTTGCACGAACGGTCACTGATTAGGCAACTCGCTTCACACACATGCATGTTGTTCCATTTTCTGAATCTTCCATTCACTGTTTGTATGCACAATCATTCGCTCCTACTTACACTCAATATCACCATGCATTCACATCTACATTTTCTTTCAGTTGCCCGTCGACGAGTCTGCGCAACCTTGGCCCAGACTCTGCCTCACCAAGATAGCATTACACGGTCCTGAGAGGGAAGGCTCTACCTTCCTCCCAGAAAATGCACATTTTTGCCCAGTGACTATCCTCTAATCTTGCATTGTGCAATTCTGAGAAGCAATGACTGTTGGCCTAGAAAATTGCGCAATGCAGTCACTGGGCTTGCAACCCTTGCCAATTGAAATTGCGCATTGCGCAATCCCAGCAGGCAGCAAGCCAGTCTGGATTGCGCATTGCACAATTCCAGCAGCCAACCAGCCTCTAGATAGTCTGGACTACCTTTTACGCAGTTCCGTTAGCTAATCTCCTGACCTCCAAAGAAAAATTGTGCAATCCTTGCTAGTCAATCCCCAGGTATGTTACATGTCGTTCCTCGAGTTTGCTTTGGTTTTAGCTGACAGATCTCTTGCCATGCATATCACCATGCCTCCAAATCTAGCAGGTGTCCGTCTGCCTCTCACCAGTTCAAGATCAATGGCCTCCAAGAGAGCAGGATCAAAGGACACTGACGGAAGTGCAACTGGAGTAGTAGTTGAGCGAGTGTCTACAAGTTTGTCGATCTATGAAGACACCAAGTTGATTGTAGACAAGGACATCAAGCTGAAATGGAAAGAGGTTAATGATGCATTCACAGGCACATTTGGGGAAGACCTCAAAGGCTGCCAAGTCTATGTGAACATTCACAAGTCCAACTTGTACCAGATTGCATGCAAGTATGTTGTGTTCCCATGCGCGAACATGATACATTGGATCATCTCGCACATTGATCCAAAGACGATGACATTGAGTAGTGTTAGTAGGACGGATATTTCTACCTTCAAGGCACAAGATTATGAATAGATGTACCATATGTTGAAGCTAGTGATCACCATGGAAACACCCTTCAGCATACCCAACAACAATGCCAACTCCAGGGATATCTTGAAGAACTGGGTAAATGAGCTGGCCAAATTCAGGATGACACCCAACTCGGTTTACAAGACGAAGATACTGTGGAAGGCATATCAATACTTGGTCATCTTTATATTTATCCTATATGGCCAAGAAAGCACGGAGACCTTCTTGCAGAGTTGGGTGATCATGTTGGACCAACTGGCCAGTGAAGGCAAAGCATGTAACTGGTCTAACATGTTGGCTCACCAGCTGAAGGAACAGGTAACAAGAGCTCGACAGCCGCCTAAAGGTCAGCAAGCAGAAATCTAGATGTCTGCTTACATCTTGGATGCAATCTGTGCCCGTCAAGAGTTCCCAGGCTTGAAGTGGGCATGGACATTGATGGAGACCTCTATGAACACTTATTGTAGAATGTTGTTCGAATGCAGCTTAAGAGGAGTTATCACACAGCTGTCAGATCATTTTGTCACCCCGGTGTACAAGATGATATTTGATCAGGATCCACTTTACATGTCGAAGGCAACAGTGGAGGCACTGATCGACGTAGCGGATTGGTATGCCTCACCGTCTGGCACCTTAATACAGATGTACAATGTGGAGAAGCCTCCATATGTTTTGCCAAAGTTTTCCTTGGACAAGCTCGTCATGCAGGGAGTATCATACCACATCTCAGCAAGATTGTCATCTAGGCTGCACCAGAAGAAGAAGGCACCTTGGCCCGCTCTTCCATTGTGGATTAGGTTATATGAGATACATAATTTCAATCACGTGTATGTTAAAGCAAAGGAGATCAAGAAATATCCATTCGACTCCCGAAGCTACAATCCGTATGACCCGCATTGTTTTGTAAAGGATCACTGCACGAGAGTACAATTTCAAGGATCCACGGGGCGTCTCACTGGGTGGAGGAGGACGCCTGGAGATATTGTCATAGCTTATCCAAGCCCAATTAATCGGTTGGAATTGATGTGGAATGGTGAGAAAAGCAACATTCAGGAGAGCACCACCAACAACAGTAGCATAGGCAAACATACCGGTGCATGACAAAGGAAAGAGGAAGATTTTCAACAGCGTGGAGGCAGAGAAAAGCTATAAGTTTAGACGATACCCAATTGTGCAGAATGCATATTTGGCAATAGAGGCGAAGAGGCAACAACGCGATAGAAGGAACGCACAAAAGTAGAGAGAAAAACGTAGAATGGAGGAAACATAGAAGGATTTGCATGAGTTGAAGGAACAACTCTGGAAGGAACAGGAGCTGTGTAGACATGAGAAGGAACCATAAAAAGAACAGGTATAGCAGGGGGCGCAACATGTACAGACAGATGAAACTATGCCCGTACAGGTAGTTAAATCATTCGAACAACTGCCACCAAGCAGGCAGGGTGAGTAGTCGCAGGAGCAAGACTTTGCTCAAGAGATTGAACAAGCACTTGAGGAGATGGATACATATATGGAGCAGCAGGGTTTAGAGAAAGACATCGAACTCATGCCTTACCACCAAGAGGTCAACCCACCAGCTTCACCAGATCCGGGAGCAGAGTAAGTCGCAAGAGACCAAGGAGACACTGAGATCCTTGGAGATCAACCAAAAGGAGAGATGCACAACATATCATTCGATGAGTCACAACATAGAGTTTTGCAATCTCGCAGAGTGTCTACTTCGGATGATCACACATCTCCTACGCAGTTTGAGGAACGAGTGATTGTGTCTGACATGCGAAAGCATCCAGTAGCATTTTCAGATGCTACCAAAGCATATGCCGAAGCCACTAGCTCGAGTGTTGCCTTCTTGATAGCTGAGAATGTGCGAATGGCTAAGGAGTTACAGATGGCAAGGCAGGGAGGAGAACTAGTTACAGCATCCGCCGAGCAGAGTTGAAGAAGGAAATATTGGATGAATTATTGTCCCTTGAGACAGTCATGTGAGCATTGTATTCCAAGTTTGGTACCGTGCATAAGGCAGTTTTCCATCTCAACGGTTGGCAACAATGATGTACTAGGAGAGCACGTATCTTGTCAAACGTGCATACTGTTGTTAATTACATGCAAACATGGATAATGAGATACAAGGGAGCCCCATTACACTTGCCCAAGATGATGAAGCCCAGAGCGGTCGAGCTAAAGGAATGCATCCGGAGTCAGATACAAAACTATGAAGATCTCCCACATCTCATCACTAGTCTACAGGCTTCCCATGCATAGGTATTTAAGAGTATGGATGTTGTTGTGCATGCACACATGATCCCATCTATTGGGAGACTCATCGAGGCAAAGACAAAGGCACAGGTCCGACTAGAGCTTGACTCGTACTTTGACTAGTTGATGCACATAGCCACCAGCATAGACTTGGTGATCAGTGCAGACACCATGCATCAGTATGTTGATCGTCCAACCGCACTCAAGACAATGATGCACATGTTATCAGATGATTTGGACAGAGGAGCCCGAGCAGTGTACCTAGATGCTATGGATGCAAGAGTTTGTTTCTAGAAAGATGTCAGAACAGATTACACGAACACCATCGAGGACTACCAAGCTTGGCATCAGTTCACCACTGTCGACCATCGTGAGGATGTCGAAGAGTTGGTCTTCCCATGGTTGTCCGATTCATAGTGATGTCTTACATGTTTTTCTCAAGCCTATTTTGTCTCATATGGGTGCATGTGTAGATTGTATGTGATGTCTTGTCAAGTGTAAGTTCAAATGTTGATACTTGGATGTAACAGTCATAAAGTAGATGAAGACTCATGAGGATAGATGAACAGTCACAAAGGGGAATGTCAAGAGCCACCCCACCCTTTGTTATATATAGTTCCTCATAACTCATTGCATAGGATTTTGATCAGCCAAGCTTCTAATAGGAGTATCTTAGAGAAAGCTTGGACAGTATTGTAACGAGCCTTGGCTTCTTCACTGTGCAGAGCTATTATATCTCTTTGGAGGAGCAGGCGGTAGTGACTATAACATTTCGTTGTCGGAACTAGTGGTTGGTCATGGTTGTATTGTATGACTGGAACTTACACTTCTTAATATAACAGAGCCAACACGTTTCATGCATATGTCGTATTGTATTTCATCTATCTTGTTTACTCTAAATGATATATGTATATGTTTGCTTACGCATGCATGTGTAGCTATTTTATGTAGATGTATGTATGAATCTTACTGAAATGTGTTGTTGGTTTAACCATCACTTTGGATTTCTAGCTCGCTTGCCTTCCATGTTGTGATGCATCTTAGCTTGTGTGTACCCTTCTTAACTACGTGCTTTCACAGGTTTCCAAGGGGCGCACTCACCTCACCCTACGTGTGTTAGAAACGCTCATGCACCTTCCTTGACTTACTGCATATGTCACACCTTTATTACCAACCGAGACATCTTACTTGCCTCTATGCGAAACCGTGGTCAAGGTGATACCATACGACCCACCACTGGGACTCCTACACCAAACAGTCTGAGGTCTAGTTGGGACTTCTTACCGAGGAGATCCCCTAACATATTGGCAGGTCCATCACCATCAATAGTTAGATATGGAGCCATCTTGCTCCATGATAAATTTATTTGCAATAGGGAATGGATCCATGAACATTGAGAAAGCCTCCATAACAAAAGCATAAAATCAAAAGTGAATCAAAGTATGGAGTGGAAGAAATGATCCAAAGAGGAAAATGTGTGTGTGTGTGTGTGTGTGTGTGTGTGCGTGCATGTTAAAAAAACACATGTCCTTGAGGGAGTAATAGCCTAATGTCTCAACACAAGTTTTAGATTTTCTCCTAGTTGGGTAGTCATATGCAAGTGCATACTTCATCATTCATTCTTCCCTTGGATTTAATGACTTGGATCACTATGGATTTTTGTCATTTTGGTTTATGATGGCCATTGAGATTTTATAAAGGGAGGGGATGCACAGGATTTAGGGGGATGACCACTAATTAAGGATGTAGTTCTCTCAATGAAGTGGCTAGCTCAAACATAAAAGAAAGAGGAAGAGGAGGAGAAGAGAAGAGTAAAAAAAGTAAGTAAATAAGTGGGGAGGTAGTCATTTCATTCAATCAAACATACTTATAGAGAACGAAAATAAGAGAAGGAAAGAAATTGGTAGAGGAAAATAAAGAACAAGAAGTAATTTCAGTGAGCCTACTTGGTAGAATTATATATCTAGAATGTACAAGGAAAAATGAAGGAGGAAAAGTGTCTAGCAATCTCGAAAATAATAAGAACATGATTCCACTTTATTTGTTGGATACAATTGTGGAGAAGTGAAGAATCTGGTAAGTAGAGAAGAAATTGGTTCCAACAATAATGTTGGGTAGATCCAAATGTTAATAGAAAGAAGGGAAATTTTGATGTCCCTGCTGGGTAGAATTGCAAAGTGACAACTAAAGATCCTTAACTCTTGAAGAAACTAATGGGAAGAAGAACCAATAGATTTTCACTAATGAGAAGAAGAACCAATAGATTTTGTGGGGAAAGAAGGTAAATTGTTCCATTGGTTTAAAATGGGAATCCATTGAATTTTCTATGATAAATGCATATTTAGTGAAGCCTTAAACTAGTTAAAAACATGTCAGGAAGGGATTGGACCTATTGTTGTTGCCTGATTGACGTTGTTTAATTATTTGTATTGCATTATTCTTGCTCCCTTTTATTTAATTAAATATTTTAGCCAAAAGACCCCTTGGTGATACATGCATTTTAAGTTCCATTACCAACATAATTATATAAAAAAAGTCATGTTGTGGTTTATTTCTTTTTATTATTTTTTTTTTCAGTATAGTCAATGCCTTCAAGGGTTTTTCCGGACGGTTTTGTTAATTTTATAATACATTTAAAAGGATCCAATTTAGCTGTCGATTCCGGATGGACTTACCCTTTATAAACTTATTTAACTTTTTGTGAAGTAGCCAGCTTGACTCATTGGCAACGTCAGCGTGATGTTGTCATTAATTATTTGTGTAAAACATCTTTCAACCACAAATTAATTAAGTGAAATTAATAATTATTTGGGGAAAGCATATTTCAACGACGACTTAATTAGACATGATATTGATGGGAAAGAAGGGGTAACATATACTTAATTCTTAAAATAAAAATAAAATAAAAAACAAATTATTAAAATAAATTTTATATTAAATTATATTAATAAATATTTTTTATTTCGGTAAATAAATATATATTAATCACATAAATGTAATTATATTAGTATAGATCTATTTTAAATATGAATTCAATATGAGTTGAGAAGGATCTAATTTTTTTATGTGCAATTTTTTTTATAATATATAGTTATTTAGTATTTTTTTATTTTTAGAATTTTTAAAAAATTATTTTGGCTAACATGAACAAAATTTCAACTTTAATAAAAAATAGACAATGTTATACATCATATAAAATGAGTCTAAACTCAACCAATCATTAAAAAAAACAAAAACTAATATAATTAAATTATTTAAAAATATATATATATATATGAAAAGTTGTGTAAATTAAAAAAATCTTCATGTCCATTCACATACCATGCTAAGTCACAAGTTAATTTCATGAGAAAAACATCTTAATAACTCAATATAATAAAAAACCGTAAATTCCTCTAATATAATAAAACTATATTTTTTAAATCGTATTTTAATAAATATAATAATATTTAAATATTTGTAGTTAATTAAATTCTATTTAATTTAAAGTATTTTAAAGTATGTTTTTTTAATATGTATTAAAATGTAATGGGACAGTAATAATATGTTTTACACAAAATTAATTTAATAATTCATATTGTTTCAATATTAATTACTATAATAATTTATGGCTTGATACTCATAAAATTGACTTAATAATTAATATTCTTTTCAATATTAATGATTATAATGATGCATTGTTTAACATTGGTTTCAATATTAATTATTATAATAATTTATAGCTTGATACTTATAAAATTTATTTAATAATTAATATTTTTCTCAATATTAATGATTATAATATTGTATGGTTTAACATTTAATTATTTATGATTTTTATTTAAAGAACACAAAATATTATTTAAGTCATTTTTAATGTGATTTTATGGAAGTTTTTCTGATAGATTTTTTTGGTCTAATTTTTTTAAATTCTGGTACAAATTTATTGAATTCACAAGTTTGATGGGTAATCCCTGCACAATAGAAGTGTCCTAAAGATTTTTCAGGGTGCTGAATCTATATATACAATAAAAAACGTTTAAATAACACAAATCAAGATTTCACCACAAATTTTTCCACCAAATTCAAACTAAAAACAATTCCAATATTATTTATTAAAATATTTTATTTTACATTAAAACGAACAAATCAATTGAGAGCCTAAACTATTTTCCTCTTTTAACCATTTAAAACACTGATCTCTAAGCTTCTCTAGGCCTATTGTGTGTGCATTTGCTTAGACTCACACAACGAACTTAAAAATCAATATACGTCAAAATATTTTTGGGTTCTGTTATTTCCATCCATTTCTAAGCTAATTTTATTGTTCGATTGTGTCTACAAGGTTTCTTTCACTTTAGCACGTTTTTCACTGCATTGAAAAATGTTTATGTTTCCCTATATATTTTTAAAAATATTATACTATTTCAATATTTCAGAATTTTTTTATTTTCGATCCTGTGCATTATCAACAAATAAAAAATAAAGTAAAAAATATATATTTTAAAAGTAAAATATATATATTTTTCCGTATGTCTTTTGATCGATGTTATATGTGATATCAACAAACTAAGTAACTATCCAGAGAAAACTTGTATTTTTCGAAGCAACTAACTAAGATCTAATCTCTATTTTTTGAAATATTATTTGTGTTTTAATGGAGATGTGTTAAAATTTTTTGAAACAAAAACAAGAGTTTTCTAGAGAGGCATGTAATTTGAGGTTGAGAAAGAAAAACAACAACAACAATCTTGTCCTGACGATGAACCACACTGGTTGGTTCTAAACGCGTTGACAAATGTATGTCTACATGCGATTTACGCCGAAGTTATTCTTTCAAATATTATGGATTACAGAACCCTCAATCAACAACAATCTTCTTCCTAATATTTATTATATGGTTTACATTATTTTTTTGTTTAAAAAGTTATTTTACTAAATAAAATAGAAAAACATCTAATTAAAATCTTTTTTTTTATCAAAATATTTTTGAAAAAAATCATATAATTTTAAGTTATCAAATATTTTTATTATGAAGAATATTTCATTTAACTTATTAAAATATTTAATCTTCTTTTTTAAGTGAAACTTTAATTTAAAAAATGCTTTTATTGTAAAGTGATTTTTTTCTGATTGATCGAGTCGAATATGGATTCCTTTTCAAGGTAATGGCCAAGTTGGGATTTGATAGTAAATTTATACAATGGATGTCTCTTTGCATTACAGTGCCATGGATTTCACCCTATGTAAATGGGTGCTCTTTAGGATTTTTTTAAAGCTTCAAGAGGTATGTGCCAAGGCTATCGAGTCTCCCTCTTCCTGTACATCATTATTGCTGACTTTCTCGATAGGCACCTTAACTTTCAAAGCCTGATTGGTAGCCTTCCTTGCATTCATTTTTCAAGAAGTATTAAGAATATTAACCACTCACAATTTGTGGATGATACTCTGCTTGTGGGGGCTGCTTCATCCATTATTTTTATGAGATTTAAATATGTTCTTGATCTTTTCTTAGAGGCATTTGGGACTCTAATTAATTCTTGAAAATCTCATATCTATTCTTGGAATATAAGCTTGAGGAAGAAAATTCAAATTAGGAGGATCCTAGGATTTCAATTGGTAGATTTTAGGAAGGAATTTAATTATCTTGGCATTCCTATTTGTTTAAAATACCACTACATGTATGTTTTAACCCTGTACAGAAATTACCTGCATATGAATTCTAAAATACATAAAGTAAAAAATCAGAGAGCATAACACATAAAACACATATACATAGAGATTTTCCCCTGGATCCCAAAACCGGGACTACTAGCTTGATTTTTCATTCTATTCCTTTCAATGTTACAATACATATTTATACATGCCGAAGCATCCAATACCATGGACCGAAAACCATTGCGTCCAAAACCATGGACCGAAAACCATCGTGTCCAAAACCATGTGTGAAAATCATGCACAAAACCATCGCAGGTCCGCCCAACCTAACATAGGGTCCAAAACCAAAATTTTTCAGGGCGCTGCCCCGAACCCCATAGAGTGGGGTTACCTACACCCCCCAAACCCCCTGTGACCCCCCCCCCCGCTATGTAATCGGCGCAACGAAGGAGGGCTTCGCCCCCCCTCTAACCCCCCGGTTAACTACGTGGGCTAGTCGTGGAAAGAATATAACACAACCCAACATTCTCCCACTTGTTGTTTTCTTTCCACTAGGGGGCCACAAGAGAGCTTAGTCATTTATCTAGCCCTGTGTTATCACTCAGGTTGTCCCTAAAGCTCCTTGAAGGGATACGGCCGAGGTAACCACAAACCAATCTTTGAACTGCAGGTCCTAGCCTACCTGCAGTCAGAGAGGGCTCTCTCTTTATGATTTAGCTTTATTGAAGGTGATATTAGGCTAGTTATTGAGTTCAAGGGGTTTTGTTTATGTTTGGTGGGAAGGAGGATGTTTTCAAGTAGAGAGGCAATGCATAGTGTGGTAAGTTTCAAACCATTGGGCATGGAGTCATGGGGTAGGATTGCTGGTGCGTTTTCCTGGTCACAAGAGGAATGAGGAGCAAGGTAGCTGCTCGTGAAACAACACTTAAGTTTAAAAGGATAGAATGAGGGCTAAGGAATGAGAGGCAACAAAGAATCTCTCACTCAGCCTGACAGAGGGAAGATGAATGAGCTCTATCTAGGAGCAGCTAAGAATTCTTAAACAACAGTCATTCATATGTGAAATAGATCAAACATGAGCCATAAAGGAATTCATATTTGTGCCTAAATCAAGAGGAAAACATTAAGAAGCCACAGAAACTGAGCGTAGAGTGCAGCTAAGCAAATTCTAGACCAATCTTTTGTTCTATGACTTGAGCATGTATGAAATTGAAATAACAGAGGTGAGAAACACTTATTGTTCCATATAGCAGCACATGAATTCCATCATTCACTCTTCAACCATTAAAAACACTTCAAACAGTCCATCCTCCAAGCTTTAAGCAGTCTTTGATTAAAGAAATCATATCAGATACAGAGCGAGTCTCTAGAGGAGTCATACAACCAACCCCCCTAAAACAGTGCAGAGGGTGGTATATAAAGAAAAATAGCTACAGACTTCCCTCGAACAGATGTCAAGGGGGAAAATATCCCAAAAAATAACTCTGAAACCAGATCAAAAGAGATCTCTGCCATCACTGTCTTTGAACCTAATCTATGCTGGAAATAACTGCATAAAATATCTGAAACAGCTGTGCTGGGGCAGCTGGCATCTCAAGTCATGTAAACAAGGGCTGCGCATGAGGCAGCAGCCTCAAAAATGAGTGGAGAGAGGTCTTTGAGTAGTGTGCTGGCCTCATGGCCATAACTGTAAGTTGGGGAGCCATAACGGCTTGATGATGCTTTGCCGAATCTGCTGGGGCCCTTCTGTTTTCATCTGCCTCGGAAGATTTTGACTGATACTCTCTGCCGCTTCCCTGATACTCTTGGCTTTAAAAATGCTCTAAACTGTCACATCATCTCATTAGTGGCCGTTATTTGGCCCAAGTATCTGCTGCGAGGCGCTTTGTTGCTTCTGGGTGGTTGTCGGCCCTTGGCCGACTCAAAATGCTTTAGCAACACTTAACATCATGAACTGGATGGGTAAAGGGTCACTGAAAGCCTGCCGAGATGAAAGCCTGCTATTTGGGGCAATTTGGGCCTGGAGCGATCCAAGAATGGCCTGAGAAAACCATTATTTCTTTAAACCTGGGCGGGCGCGGGCGCCGCATACAAAACCTTTGAAAACGGCCCATTTCCGAATAACACAGAAAATGTGTCAGAAACATGAAATTTTAATGAAAAATTGGCTTTTGGCGGGCACTGTAGCAGCCTTTAAATCCTGGCCGTTGGATCCGGCACGGGCCGATCCAACAGCTGGCGCTAAATCGCATCGGGGCGGACCATTGGTCCCAACACATAAAACCCCCGAAATGCCGCGGACCCGAAATGCTTATATGCCCTTTCTTTATGGAGATCGGGTCCGGTCCGTCGGCGATTTCAAATCGGCGGATTTTAACAAAATCAATATGCTGACCCGAAATCCCTTAAAACTGCCCTTTATAACTTATCGGCTCCGCTGGTCGGAGCCATATGGGAGCGATGCGATTACATATGCGCCGTTGATATGGGGCCCAAAAATGGATGGCTGCGATTATATCGGGACTTTGGCGATCGGCGGGGCAGAGGGTTGACATATATGTGATCGCTGAAATGGGCGATTGCCGAAATGATCCAGGCCATTGGATCGGCGGGGGCAATGGACGGCTGAGATTTGGTCGTTGTATCGGCGATCAGCAGCCCATTATAACCCATGCCTTGAGACTTAGCCATTTTCGCTTATAATATGCCACTGCCCCCTCCCGATAGCGATATCGCATCGGAGGGGGACCAAATAGATTCTTTTCTCATCGGAGAATGCATTTTGTTAAAATGCAAAGGAAAAATGAATTCGGAGGGGTAGCCTTTGGTGTTTCAAATGGATTCCAAGGCATCGGAAGGGGTCCGATAGCCAAAAAAGGGAGGATTTCATTTGTAGAAGGTTTTTGATGATTTTTGCATGGTTTTTGGCAACTTTCATGCCTTGAAAGGAGTCCAAAGGCATTTAGGAGGAATGTGATGTGTTTGAGAGGGTTTAGTGGCCAAAGAGGGTTTCATGCCTTATAAAGGCAAACCAAGGACAAAGGGATGATTTTTATACATATGAAGGTACACTTTGCAAAGGAATGAGTCCTTTTGCATTTGGAAGATGGTTAGAGGGGTCAATGAGGGTTCTTGCTGAGTTTCAGATAAACTTAGCAATTCCCGAGGATATATATGGTTATTTTTCAACCGGGGGAAGGGATAAGTATATAGGGGAGTTATATAGATAGTTTTAGTAGGGGAAGGGTACAGAGATAGGGAGTTACATAATAAAGTTAGTAGTTAATATGATAATGATGAGAAAAAGCACTAAGAATGATGTCTTAGGCTATCAATGGGGGAAAATGACTGATAGAAGAAGTGTGAACATTCCTTTAGTGAAGCAGATCTTCACCAAGGCAGATGATATGGAGAATGATGAAATTAAGAGGTATCAAGCAGATCTTGACCTCTTTAGGGGAAGTTAGTGAGTGATTTGGGGAAAGGGGAAGAAGGGGGAGTTAGACATGCATTTCTTGAAGTCCTTCAACTGAACAACTGCCTTCAACTTGTGATATGATAGATATAACACTTGACAATATGAAATGGATCACAAGCCATGATTCTGCAACCACAAAGCTACCTACCCGACCTACTCACCTAGCATTTTCTCTTCTTTTGGTTTGGGTGCACTTGAACTAGCATACCCAGCTTTTCATTCTTTCTTGTTGCTTGTGCTCCTATCTACTTCTACACTTATTTCAGCCAAGGGCTCAGATTAAGCTGTTGAGCACCCTTGTTTCTCTACCTAACTGCAAATCTGCCAAGATTAAGCTGTTTGGACAGATGTTCATTCTCTATATTCTACAACATGAAATTGAAACCTAGGGAGGCCAAGATTAAGCTGTTTGGCCTACCCTTAACTGAAAACTGATCAAAATGGATTACTTATCAAAACTGGAACAAAGCAGTAGCATTAAAACTGGCACACCTTCATGGATACTTCTCTGGTCATCTGTAGCAAATATGGAGCATCGCAACATGCATAGTACGACATATTTGGCATGTAAAAATGTTGATCATGAAAGATGATTAACCTGCCACAGCAGGAGGCTAACACCCTGCAAGGCCCATTGTTTCTCTACACCAAGAGAACTTCTCAGAGCTCACGGATTTTGTCAATGCATCTATAGTATTCTTCAAAGTGTCCACCTTTACCAGCAACACCTTTTTCTCTTCTATCATATCCCTCACAAAGTGATACTGAACATCAATGTGCTTTGTCTTTGAATGATATGCAGGGTTCTTTGCCAATAAAATTGCACTTTGGCTATCACAATTTGTCCTTATAGCTCCCTATACTAACCCCATACTTGAACACAATCTCTGCAACCAAACTGCTTCCTTGCTTACATGAGTGGTTGCCATGTATTCTGCCTCTGTAGTTGATAGTGCCACTACAAATTGTTTCTTACTCATCCAACTGACTTCACCTCCAAATAGGTTAAACACATACCTACTTGTAGATCTTGCTCTGATCCAGATCTCTAGCCCAGTCCGCATCAACAAAGCCACGGATATCCAACACTCTGTCTAATCCTGGTCTTCCTTGGTAGCACAAACCATAATAACTAGTGCCATGCAAATACCTGAAAACCTGCTTCACTGCTGTCCAATGCTCCTTTCCTGGTTTTGACATAAACCTGCTCAATACTCCCACTGCATGTGCAATATCTGGTCTAGTATAGACCATTGCATACATCAGGCTACTGACTGCACTTGCATATGGAACACGGGACATGCCCTCTTCCTCTTCTTGTGTCTTGGGACACTGTTCAATAGATAACTTTACACCTACAGGAATAGGAACCTTCACTGGTTTACTATCCTGCATATTAAATCTCTGCAATATTGTCTCGACATACTTCCTCTAGTTTAACCAAAGCTTCCTATTTGCCTGATCTCTTTTAATTTCCATGCCCAAAATATAGTTTGCAGCACCAAGATCTTTCATGTCGAATTTGGAGGACAATTGGGTCTTCAAATGTTGGATAATTTCTTTGTCATTTCCAACCAGCAACATATTAGCCACATACAAGACCAAATAAATAACATGGTCACCAATTAATTTAAAATACACATAGTGATCTACTTTGCTTCTGGTGAAGCCAAGTCCTTGTATAAATGTATCAAAATTCTGATACCACATCCTTGGTGACTTTTTTAACCCATACAGAGACGTCTTTAACTTGCATACCAGTTCTTCTTACCCTTCACCACAAAGCCTTCGAGTTGCTTCATGTAGATTTCCTCTTCTAGATCCCCGTGAAGAATTGTTGTCTTCACTTCCATCTGTTCTACCTCAAAATCAAAAGTAGCAGCAACAGATAAAAGTAATCTAATAGAAGTTACCTTGGCAACAGGAGAAAAAATATCACCAAAATCAATTCCTGGCCCCTGGGAATAACCTTTTGCTACCAATCGAGCTTTGTATTTCTCCACCTATCCTTCTGCATTTGCCTTCTTCTTGAACACCCATTTGCTGCCAATGGGTTTCCTTCCAGCCGGCAACTCCACCAGATCCCAGGCCTCATTTTTGTGCAAAGATGCCATTTCATCAACCATGGCCTCTTTCCAAAGTTTTCCATCCTCTGAATCTACTGCTTCCTTCACAGTTCTGGGATCATCATTAGTAATAGATAAAGAAAAATTTGAACAGAAAGCAAATGGACTATACCTTTCTGGCTGCCTTCTCTCTCAAACTGATCTTCTCACACCTGGAGTTTGTGGCTCTTCATCTTTTGATTCCTCCTCTGCTGTAAAGTCTGATTCTTCCTCCTTTAAGTCAAACTCTATCTTCTCAGGTTCCTTTGGTTGGACTTCATGTTTAATAACATCTTTCACCTCTCTAAACACCACATCTTGGTTGTACACAACCTTCCTTGTTAATGGGTTCCAAAACTTATAACCCTTTAAACCATCCTTATACACAATAAATATGCACTTTTCAGATTTACTATCCAACTTGGTTCATTTCTCCTTTGGAACATGTACATATGCATCACATCCAAATACCCTCAAATGTGAAAGAGAGGGTTTCTTACCAATCCATACCTCTTATGGAGTTTTATCCTCCAACGCTGATGAAGGTGATCTGTTGACCAGGTAACATGCTGTCTCCACCACCTCTACCCAGAATTCTTGTCCTAACCCGGCACCACTGAGCATGCTTCTTTCCCTTTCCATCAACGTCTTGTTCATTCTTTCTGCAATTCCATTTTGCTGAGGTGTATATGGAGTAGTCTTCTGTCGTGCTATACCACACTTCTTACAGAATCCTTCAAATTCCTTACTGCAAAACTCTCCACCATTATCTATCCTCAACACCTTTATCTTCTTCTCTGTTTGGTTTTCCACCAGAGCCTTGAATTCTTTAAACTTGTCAAAGACTTCAGATTTCTTCTTAAGGAAATATATCCATGTATTCCTTGAGAAGTCATCTATAAATGATACATGGTACACAAACTTACCCAGTGATGGAACCTTCACAGGTTCAAACACATTACTATGCACAAGTTCTAATATATGTTTTGCCCTCTTACCACCAGAGGGGAAACTCACCCGATTCTGCTTCCCATATACATAATTTTCACAGAAATCAAAATCCACAGAGCTATTACTCATACCTTCTACCATACCTTTACCATGAAGTATTTAAATGCCCTTCTCTCCAATATGTCCAAGACTTTGATGCCACAACATGGTCTTCTCTCCAGAGACCACTAAATTTTCTGCTCCACTTTTAGGAACCACAAAACCGTTGCACCCATCAACAACCATGCTACCTTGCAGCTTGTACAGAGTTCCAATCCAAACCCCCCGCATCAATACCAGTGCTCCCCGAACCATCTTGCAGGTATCCTTCTCAAACACTATTTTTACACCTGCATCATCCAACTTGCTTACAGAAATTAGATTTCTGGCCAATGCAGGAATATGCAGAACACCCGGAAGTGTTCTAACCCTTCCACCTTGCAACTTCAACTTTACTTTTTCACGACCAACGATTCTATCCTTCCTATCATCCCCTAAGAAGACATCACCACCATCGTATTTCTCATATTGGCAGAACCGCTCTCTATGGGGAGTGAAGTGAAAGGATGCACCTAAGTCAATCAACCATGCCTCATGATTTACATGTGTACTTGAAGAAGCCAAGTACACATCCCCACCTTCATCTGAGGTGGTTTTCGCCTCTGTAGAAGGAGCATCATCAGATCCCTTTCCTTTATCAGGAGCTTTAGATTTATAGTCCCTTTTGTAGTGCCCTTCCTTTCCGCATTTCTAGCATACCACCTTTACAAGTTTTCCTGGAGATTTGGATCTCCCTCTAGATTTAGATCTCCCACTCGATGACTTATTTTTGTTTCTGTTCTGGGACCGTCCTCGTACAGACAAGGCATCACCATTTTGGCTCTCCATATTTTTCCATCTCATCTCCTCCTTCAGCAAGGATGAGACTATTTCATCCAACTGCAAAGTAGTTGCATTACTATCTATTGCAATAACTAGACTATCCCATGAATCTGGTAGAGAACACAACAAACTGATGCACTTATATTCATCTGAAATTTTAATATCAACAGATGCTAACTGACTTACCATAGTATTAAATGCGTTCATATGCTCTGTCACCGAGTCTCCATCTTTCATCCTCAGGTTATACAACTTTTTCCGCAGGAATAGTTTATTCACCAGAGACTTAGATTGGTACAAAGTCCCTAACTTGTCCCACAAAGCCTTTGCCGTAGCTTCCCCTAATACATTCAGTAATACTGAATCTAAGACACACAATCGTATTGTGCTCTTTGCCTTCCCATCCAACTTCTTCCATTCTTCATCAGACACTCCGATTGGTTTAGTACTCGGATCTACCACGATCCACTGATCTTTATCCACCAACAAATCCTCCATCTTGAGTTTCCACAACTCAAAACTCCGACCATTAAATTTCTCGATCTCTATCTTTCCACTGCTCGCCATCTTCTTTCACCACCAGAATCAATCGTGCAGATCTCCCATTGAACCATAGGCCTGAGCGAAACCCCTCAACAACAAAGGCATCCCTTGAAGCCAAAACGGCTCTGATACCAAATGTAGGTTTTAACTGCGTACAGAAATTACCTGCATACGAATTCTAAAACACATAAAATAAAAAATGTGAGAGCATAACACATAAAACATATATACACAGATATTTCCCCTGGATCCCAAAACTGGGACTAACAGCTTGATTTTTCATTCTATTCCTCTCAATGTTACAATACATATTTATACATGTTGAAGCATCCAATACCATGGATCGAAAACCATCGCGTCCAAAACCATGTGCGAAAATCATGCACAAAACCATAGGTAGGTCCGCCCAACCTAACATAGGGTCCAAAACCAAAATTTTCTAGGGCATTCACAGGATTTAGGGGGAAGACCACTAATTAAGGATGTAGTTCTCTCAATGAAGTGGCTAGCTCAAACATAAAAGAAAGAGGAAGAGGAGGAAAAGAGAAGAGTAAAAAGAATAAGTAAATAAGTGGGGAGGTAGTCATTTCATTCAATCAAACATACTTATAGAGAACGAAAATAAGAGAAAGAAAGAAATTGGTAGAGGAAAATAAAGAACAAGAAGTAATTTCAGCGAGTCCGCTTGGTAGAATTATATATCTAGAATGTACAAGGAAAAATGAAGGAGGAAAAGTGTCTAGCAATCTCGAAAAGAATAAGAACATGATTCCACTTTATTTGTTGGATACAATTGTGGAGAAGTGAAGAATCTGGGAAGTAGAGAAGAAATTGGTTCCAACAATAATGTTGGGTAGATCCAAATCTTAATAGAAAGAAGGGAAATTTTGATGTCCCTGTTGGGTAGAATTGCAAAGTGACAACCAAAGATCCTTAACTCTTGAAGAAACTAATGGGAAGAAGAACCAATAGATTTTGTGGGGAAAGAAGGTAAATTGTTCCCTTGGTTTAAAATGGGAATCCATTGAATTTTCTATGATGAATGCATATTTAGTCAAGCCTTAAACTAGTTAAAAACATGTGAGGAAGGGATTGGACCTATTGTTGTTGCTTGATTGACGTTGTTTAATTATTTGTATTGCATTATTCTTGCTCCCTTTTATTTAATTAATTATTTTAGCCAAAAGACCCCTTGGTGATACATGCATTTTAAGTTCCATTACCAACATAATTATATAAAAGAAGTCATGTTGTGGTTTATTTCTTTCTATTATTTTTTTTCATACTTGAGTTTATTTCAGTTTCCAAATTGAGTTGTGCAAGTGTTGTAGGAAAGGGTAATTCTTGCCCAATTAGCCTTGCACCAAAGGATTAACCACATTTTTAGCTAAGCAATGATGATTTTATTGAGTTGCTTAATACTATCAAACATGTGTAAAATGGTTATGAAGAGTGTTGTCAAAGCAATTTGGTATTCACTTCTAGGACCAAAAGTAATGTCTACTCTTGGATGCAACATCTACAAACCATATCAAAAAGATTATGAAACAAAATTCAACTAGGACATTGAAAATGTATATGGTTACATGAGGAACTATATATAGGAATATTGATGGCCATACAAGTTTTTTTTTCTTCTTCATTGTTTAATTCACAAAGAAAGAAAGGGTTTTGTTACCATGTTAAATGGACTATGCATATCTTTACCACTTGATTGCATATTACTTGATTTCATGAGATGGTGCCTTTCTTATGATGATTTTTTATTTGTGAAGGATGAAAACCATGAGAAATGGGTAGTCATGACTTGGCCTTTGAATGAAGTGTGTAAGTGTCTCATGGAGGCATAAAAGAACAAAAAGGGAAACTAGAAATATGAATATGAAGTGTCAACAACCCAGGTTAATTTTGGAGATCTCAAGTGGAGGAGGTTTAATTCCACTTCATTGACTCTTATTTCATAGGAGGGAATGTTGTCATTACATTGGAAAGGCACATGAAGGAGATGGGTTGATTGATTTATTTCAATGCAACGAAAAGGTAACTCCCATACTTAGGTAAGGATAATTTTATTAGCTTCTTTACTTAACTAAAGAAATTTTATGCACCATGATTGGAGTAGCAATTGATTATTTATATTTATACTATACCAAGCGCATTAATAGAATGTATATATGGATTACTATTTATATGTTGGATATATATGTGTGTGTGGTGCGGATTGAATGTAATAGTGCAAGTTTGAAGGGTTTTTGTTGGTCCTTGATACATGAGACTTGCATTGAAATACAATATATAAATGAAAATTCTAATGTTGGTGATAAATGAATGAGAACCCTTATATTTGAAATTGAAATGCATGTGTTAACTATGGTGTGTTAGCATTGTATGGAAGCCATCACAAGATATGTTTCAATAGCAAGGCAAATCTTCATGTTGGTAAAGTAGGTTGGGATAGTGTGTGAAAAGTGAAGGTGGGGAATATTTAATAGAGTGGGTATATTGTGAGAGTACTTGGGAAAGAAGAAATCTTTGAAATGTGCATTATGTTGTGTTGCATAAACTTAGTGTTTACGGTGGAATCACATGCCACATGATTGATCCCTAATAATAAATTATTTTCATGTTTAATGATTATATATTATGTGCATGAATTTTGTATTGTAGCTAAGAGAGTGTGCTTGTGATGCATGATGACATAGGGAAATGTATGACGGTGGAATTTTAAAAATGAAGTTCCTCTCTATCTAACAAGATGCCCAATGCGTAAAAGAGGAAGTATTGATGGTGGAGTCATCATGGGAGGAAAATAAATGTTTTTGGTGCTTAGGATGAACGAGGAGATATTTCCTTACGATGTTCATGCATGGAAGTGTATTATTGGATTCTAGAACAAGGGAATGATAACTATGAGGTACAAAACATTAGAGTAAGAAAAAAGTTCTTGAATCAATAAGAAAGGAGATTTTAATAGATTAACTAGAATCTAGTATGGCAATGGAGTTATAATGCTGAGGAAATCTAGATGGTTGTGAGATTCAATATACCATATGAGAATCTTTACTCCACATAAATACGTGCTTAATTAAAGGTTAACTTAATACTTTTATGGTGGAGAATATTTTTGAAGTGAAGTTAATAGAATGAGATCAAGTACTTATTTTCTAAAATAAAATTAAGAAAAAAAGTTTAATAAAATCCAATTAAATCCATATATAACTTTCGTTTATAAAAAAACTGTTACTATTGTAAAGATTAGGATGTGGAAATTGAATAGGGCGTGGAACATAAATATAAAAGGAGAATGCAACATACTTTATACGTGAGGGCCAATAACTATAATTGTATTTATAGCATAAAGAGGTGTGGAAAGTGAAGCAAGAGAAAATGACGCTTCATACTGTTATATACTTGGATGTAAATTAGTAGACACTTTGGTGGATAAGTGTTGATCACATGTTAAATTCATATGGTTGTATCTAAATGACATATTGTTCTGAAGCCTATTTAGACATGATTATCTTTGATTCACTGTTCACCAATTAAAAAAAAAACTATAGGCGTGTCATTAATTCATTATTGAATTGGGTGACAGAGTAAGGGTAATATATCGATTGCCATACACCAAGTCAAATTCACGTAGGAATTATTAAATTTGTTAAGTGAAGGTTAAGTGACCTTGACCTAACTTGGTCATAGGTTTATGACACGTGGTGTTATGTTATCGTGATTTAATAATATCTATGGTATTCTCTTTTTGTAGGCTATCAAAATATTGGAATATTTACGAGTATTTAAAAGTGGTTACTGTGGTTAGTGATTTTAGGTTGGACAAAAGTGGTGGTAACAAGATTTTTTTGAAAAAATCTATCGTATGGGTTATTGTGTATTGTTTTTTCACCAGTTTTATTTTATGAATATATTTGTATTGTAGTCATCAGATTTTTTGTTTTTTATTGTTGCTAATTTGTTTATGGAAGAATTTGAATCAAAAGTTTTGGCCTCAACTCAGTTTAAGCTAAAGCTTTGAAAAAGATTCGTGGATGACACCTGTGTCATTTGGCCGCATGGTCAAGGGAAGTTAGATCTCTTCTTCCAGCATCTTAACAATCAATCCAACTCCATAAAGTTCACTATGGAGCAAGAAGTTGATGGTTTCCTTCCTTTCCTTGATGTCCTTATTTCGAAAAAGGATGATGGTTCTTTCTCTCACCAAATATTTCGGAAGAAAACTCACACTGAGCAGTATCTTCATGCAAAGTCTCATAATTTCCCGGCTCAAAAGTTAGGTCTTCTCAACACGCTAGCTACTCATGCACTGAGGGTTTCTAACAAAAGCCACCTCTCCAAAGAGAAAGACCATTTCCTTAATGTTTTCGATAATAATGGATATAATAGACTTCAAGGGTGTAAATCTTTCCTTAAAGCTAGCCAAGGTCCTAAGGTTAAGAAAAACCGCTCTGATCGGGTTTCAGGGGTGCATCTCCTTTTCATCCAAGGGACCACTGATAGGATTGCAAGAATCCTAAGGAACCATAATGTCCCCTCATCCTTTAGGCCTCTTAACACCATCCGTAGTTCCTTAAAGTCTGTAAAGGACCCAGTAGACTCCAAGGATATAAAGGGTGTTGATGTTATCCCTTGTTCTTGTGGTACTCCATACATTGGTGAAATAGGCCGATCTAAAAATCAAAGGATTAACGAGCACGTAGTTGACATCAAGCATGGGAGGACCCACTCTTCGGCTTTGGCAGAACATGTGGATAAAACGAAGCATCACATATGCATTGAGGAGGCCCTGGTTATTGCGAATATTTGTCACTTTCGTCACCGAAAATATAGGGAGGCCATTGAAATTGAAAGGAGACATAACAATCTTAATAGGGATGGCAGCTGGAAAATCGGCGGTTATTGAATCCCTACCCTTTCCTCTTAGCCTTTCTTTATCCTTGTGGTTGCTTTTTATCTCTTTGGTTTCCCTTTGTATTTTATTTTTAAGTTTTGATTGAATTGTTTTAATGGTATTTTTAGATTTCTGCCCCCATGATTTAGGATCTCATCTTTGGTCCCCTTTCCTTTGTTAACATTTTTTTGTCCCTTTAGTTTTATTTATTTTTGGATGAAATTTGGATTTTATATATTTTTTGAGTTTTCTTTTATTAATCGTTTCAATTAAATTATTTATGGCCCTTTGTCTTTAGTTTTATTTTTATATTTTTTACCAATGATAATTTATCTTTTATCCCATGCCTCATTTTGAACATCAATAGATTCCCTTCTTTAGTCCTTAGTCCCCTTTTTTATATTTTATATTTTAGTTATTAGCTTAGTCCAAATCTTTCATTCTTTGCATATTAAAATAATAATTAAAATATATTTATTTTTATTATATCCCTTCTTTATTCCTTAATCTTATTTTATTTACGCGATTATTAGTTTTTCCCTATCCCTTAGTCTAAGTCTAACATATTTATATATTAAAATAATAGCTTAAATATATTGTATTTAATTAATGGTATTACTAGATAATTAATCCTTTATCCAATTTCTGACTCGGTCAAATGTAGTTGTTTCAATTTAGTCGTTGGAATGACTTGCACCTATATTTAAATTACTATCATGATCTGATTTTTCATCTTGTCCTAACGATGAACCACATTGGTTGGTTCGAAACACGTCGACAAATGAATCTTTATGTGATTTTCACCGAAATAGATTTCTCATAAAGTTTTATTGTATCAGGTTAATGAATCTTTATGCAATTTTCACCAAAATATATTTCTCAGAAAGTTTTATTGTATCAGGCTATTGTTTTTTAATGGAATTAAGTTGTGAATTATATTTTTTATTATTTAAAATATATTTTGAATGTAAAAATGATGTGATTATAATTTTTTTAAATCTAAAATTTATTTTTGGATGCTTAAATAGATTTAAAAAGCTAAAAAGTCTTTGTAGTAGTAGAATTGTGTAAACCTCGTAATGCAAATCTAACAAATTCTTATTTAATTTTAAATCAAATTCACCAATAATTATCTAAAAAATAAAATCATAAAACAATTAAACTACACTTTTATTAAATAATTTCTCTATTTAAAATTGCAGTTGTCTATAATGAGACTTTTTGGAAGCCTTTCCGGTGGGTTTTTCTGATCAAAATCCGGCAGCAATTTATTGGAATCGCAAGTTTGATAGCTAGTTTCTGCACAATCAAAGCTTCCTAGGGGTTTTTCAGGGTGCTGAATCCAAATATGCAGTTAAAAAACCATTTTAACTGCAACAAATCAAGATTTAACCTCAATTTCTTCCGCCGGATTCCGTCACTGGAATCTCCAAAAAGTCGCATTATAGACAACTCCTTTAAAATTTCATTATATTATTTATTATTATTTTTAATAAATAAAATTTGGCACATTTGCCGAATCAATCATAATTACATAAAATTTAATATAAAAAATAAAATAATTATAATAAAGTTTATAAATGCAAAGTCAACCTACAATTTACCTATATAGAAAATGAACATCACCAAAATAAATTTTACATTGGTAGTCTAACTAATAGATGAAATGGTTAATTTTGTGGAAAATTTGGTAGAGATTTTTAAGAATCATAAGATTAAGTTGTTTATTGTGTAAAGTGCTAGTGCCTTAGGTGTTTTAAAAGGTGTTGAATCCAATTATGCATTCAAAAGTGCATTTTAAACAATAAGAAATCGCAATCTTACTCATAGTTGTATTTCATCTATTAGTTAGATTACACCAATTTTACATACATAAATGACATATTATTTATTGATGGAGATTTCCAGAGTAGAACTCTGTAATATTTGAGATTCGTCCAACGTTTCGAATGGTAGCTCCACCCATCATCAAGGACAAAAGAATAAAAACGATACATGAATATAAAAAAATATTAAAAAAAAAATTGTATTAAAATTGTAATTTAAATTTTGTGTTTTGTTTTTTTTATTATTTTCAGTTTTGCCTAAAATTTATTAACGATTTATTTAAATTATAAATTTGAATTGCGAAATTCTCCTAATTTAAGATTTTGTAATGATAAATTTATTTGTATATTTAAAAACAATTTTAAATGATAAAAAAACACATTGATGTAATCAAAATACAAAATAATTTGAATAATTAAACTACTCCTTTTTATCAAAATTCCCTTTACGCATAAATACTAGTACAAATCTACCAAGAGTTGAGAGGGATCAAATCTTTCAAGATGAAAACCTCTTTTCTGTTAGACAACTAATCCTTGTGATTAAAGATTGGGTTAGTTTGGGTAGTTATTGGAGTCTAGGAAGACCCAAGAACTAATTCAACTGTTTCCTATATGTATTAATATGTACACATTGTACATCATTGTTTGAGATCAATTAATATGCAGTTTATTTGGTTTCCAGTTTGTGTGTCTTACAGTGGTATCAAAGTGGGTAGTTCATCTGCCTGTTGGTTGATGCGCCACTCGTTTTGTGGTGATCCAGAGCTTTGGAAGGGAGATCTTACAGAAGATTCTCAGTCAACGCATTATGGTAGAATGGGTTTGTCTTTGACTCCTCACTAGGCGTGTTGCTAATCGCAATATTCGAACAAAACGAAAAATACAAGTCTGTCTGCAAAACATTTGAAGTTCGACAGTTGTCAAGGGTATTAGGGTTGTTGATGCGTGATTTCCAATCAAGTAAATGAAGGTATGGAACCACATCATTGTCCATAACCTATAAATCTTCCATAGACAAAAAAAAAAGAAATTAAATGTCATACATTGTGGTTATATGTGTACAAAGTGGTCGTCTTGTATACAAAGATTTGAAAAACATTGATTTTCATGGATTACATTTGAAATCAGTTGTTAAACAGATGTAAAAGCAGTCGATAAGAACAACCAAATGGTGCGTGCATTGTTTGAAGGCCTGACTTCCAGCTCTGCACAAAGAAGTTTCTTGCCAATTGATACCACCTTCACTATATATCAAAGCCAGGGCGTGCAACGGGTGAGGATTGGGGGACGAGCATGTAGAAGCTATGATCTGGTCCATTAAATCATGCACTTTCTACTCCATACACTCCTCGTCAGACTACTCCATATTTGCATCTGCATTGTTGGGTTTCTCCAACACACACTGCTATGCAAAACCTGTAAGTGAAGAGGTCGCAGGTTTGACTTCTGGTGTAGATGACGAATCCATATGGTGCTCCATAAGGGCCGTAAAGCTATGGAAGTATTGTTGTAGAGGAGAAAGGACTGTCGTTGTTTGCTATGTGAAGCAGCGCTGCGAAGCATGAGGAGTCAGTCTAATGGGTTTGGAAGAGATAAGAAGAGTGAGCAAAAGTGGATCGATTAAACGTTTGGTAACCGAGAGTTTGTTAGGATATTCCGACACATAGGAAATAGTTAAGTATAACTTGGTCTAGTGTAGAGTTAGGTAAAGTGTGTTTCTTTACTATGTACTTTTCTAACTTACAATCCGACGGTCATGATATGTAGTGATCTGATGATTCATTCTCTCCTTGGTATTACCGACACTTGATCCGTGGCTTAGCACCCGATTGGTCCATGATCTCTATTTAAAGAGCATGGAGGGTCATTTGTAGGGTAACCGTTCATGAGAGAAGCTTATGTAAATTTTCATTCTTTTATTAATAAATTGCCTGAAGTGGCCACGTTGGCTCAGGCCATGGACTGTTTCCCTCTTTGATGGTTTTAACCACATCAACAATACTAGTGTATTGATCTTTGATCTGTTTGTGAGCGGTGTCCTTTGGTTTTTTGTCTAAGGAACTTACCCTGTAAATTCCTACATGGTATCAGAGCCATTTGAGGGCCGCATCTATTGGTGATCCAAATATGAAGCTGGTAGAACTGCATCCAACTGTCATTTCCTAGATCTACTGTTACTGACTTCTTTCGGGCCGAGAGGACTGCACTATTGTGTTAGGAACATCTTTTCCAGTGAGGATCCCCTTTCGTTTGACGTGAAAAGGTTTCCGGTAGCCCTAGCTACATCATTTTTAAGATCTGGAGGTATATAGTGTTTATTTGCAATTTTTAGTTATTTTCTCTCTATTTATTTTGGTTTATTTAGCTCTTTGTTTTTTTTATTACTGGATCTATAACATCCATTTTTGTGTATGTTCTTTGCCCCGCGACTCTGTGCAATCTGGGAAAATCAGAAACAAAAAGAAAGGATTTTTCTCATGTGTATGCTCTTTTCCGCCGCGCCTTAGTGTGATCTCAGAAAATTAGAAACATTGAGGAAAATATTTAGTTTCCGACTAAAGCTAACTTCAAGCCGTAAGTTTTTTTTGTTTTGTAGGCAAAAAAGAGCTTTCTCGAGTAAGCACGCACCCCAAACTTCAGTGACTAAAAAAAAACCCTTCCTCTTTTCCAAAAATTACTAACCTTTTAATCTAGCTCACTTGGTCCAAAGCTACTTTATGAGAATAGAGGTCTTGAGTTCAAGTCTTTCCTTTTGTTGAGCTAATTAGATAAAGTTTGGAAATGGGGCAGATTTTTTTTAAATATAACATTATCATTCATTTCCGCACATTCCTGCACTTCGTCAGCATCTTCAACAACTTTTCTTCAAAAAGCCATAACTTCTTCATTCGGAAGCCGTTTTTTTTAATCAGCCTATTTTTTTGAGATCTTTCCATTGGTACACTTAGTTTCAGCATCTATAGCTTCAGTTTTTGTTAAAATAGAAAGTCCATGCCAGGTTATTCTTGACAGCACCAACTACTTCCAATGGTGGTCCTACATTGTGGATTTACTTAGAAGTAAAGGTCTTTATAGAATAGCCTCAGGCCAAGAAACCAAACCGAAAGATGAAGATAAGGCAACCAAATGGGAAAATAGGCAAGATCAAGCACGTGGGTTGATAGGGATGTCTATTTCTCTAGACCTTAGATTCCATATCGCAGAACTTGATACTCCTAATGAAGCAATGAAACAGCTTGCTAAAGTTTTTGGAATTAAAAATGAACTTAGAGCCCATCAACTCGAAAATGAGTTGCTTACATTGTACCCCAATAATTTTTCTTCCATTGAAGATTTTTTGTCCAAGTTCAAGACCCTTAGACTTCTCTTGGAAGGTGTTAAGGTTAAGAAAGAAGATGGTAACCTTATCTATTCCTTTCTTACTAAGTTGGGACTAACCTACTCTGTGTTTGTTTCCACATTCCATTCTACAAGAGAAGCCTTCATTTCTCAAGGACAAGACTACAAGTCCCCTTCCTTTGATGCCTTTTGTGATTCTTTAATAAGAGAACAAGAAAATATCTTACATCTTGGTCTTCTTAATCTTGGAAACTCTTCTAAGAAAGCCTTAGCTGCCCAGCAACAACCAAATTCAAATAATCCTAAGAAGTCGTATCCTAAAAAGAATGGTACTAAACCAAACAAGGGTCCTAAGCCATTTCAGTCTCAAAATGAAAAATCATTTCAACAAAATGATAAGGCAAATAAAAACAAAGGGAAGAAGACTGATAGACATTGCCACTTTTGTAATCGAGATGGCCACTTAGAATCCAAATGCTTTAAGAAGATGGAAGCCTTGGAAGAAACAATGAAGAAGCATAACATCCATTTGGAGCACTCAACAATTTCAACTTCATCTTCAGGAATAACACTTTCTGCATGTGGTTGTCAAGCATCTCGGTCTGGATATGCACTAAATGTATCTTATTCTTCTCATTCTCATGACTGGCTCATTGATTCTGGAGCTTCTTATCACATCGCCAAAAACAAAGCCATGTTTTCTTCTTTAAATTATTGTAACACCAAAAAATATATGTTGGTGATGATAGATCTCTTAGTGTTGTAGGGATTGGAACTGTTCATATAGACAGTGGTCAATTCAATGATGTATTATGTGTTCCAACCTTATCTTGCAACCTTCTATCTGTATATCAGATAACTCATTCAGGTGAAGGTAAAATCGTTGAATTTTCACCTCCCGATGTTGTAATTAAGGACCTAAGAGATCCTAGACAAATTTTAGCTACTGGCATTGCTGATGATTCTACAAGTTTGTATAAGTTTAACAACTTTGGGTCATCAAATCTTCCCTCGGTATTTGTTGCTCATAATGATGAAGTGAGCAAACTTTTCCATGAGTGATTTGGTCACTTAAACTATTGCTCCCTTCACAATCTATGTAAAGAAAATATGGTGACAGGTCTTCCAATGGTATCTTGCAGAGATGGTGTTTGTTCCGGATGTGTACTCGGAAAACATCATCGGGATAGTTTTGAAAAACGCGCCTCTTGGCATGCCTCAGCCCCTTTACAGCTTGTGCATAGTGATTTATGTGGTCCACTTCCAGTTGTTTCATTCTCTGGCTACAAGTATTTCTTAACTTTCATTGATGATTTCTCCAGACGCACTTGCGTATATTTCTTAAAACTCAAGAGTGAAGTATTTAACATGTTCTTGGCCTTTAAGGCCTTTGTTGAAAAACAATCTGGACATCAAATTCTTAAGCTAAGATATGATAATGGGGGAGAATATGTTAACAACAAATTCATCAAATTTTGCACTGAGAATGGAACTCAAATGCAACATACTGTTCCATATACTCCACAACAAAATGGTGTAGCTAAAAGGAAGAATCGCACCTTAAAGGAAATGGCTAATTGTATGCTTCAATCTAAAGGACTTAGCCTTAATTTTTGGGCAGAAGAATTAATTGTGCAAATTACATAATAAATCGCACTCCTACTAAGGTTTTAAAGAATATCACTCTAGAAGAAGCATGGAGCTCAATTAAATCAGATGTAAGTCACTTTCGTGTTTTTGGAAGTGAAGCATGGGCACATATTCCAGATGAGAAACATAAAGCTTTAGAACCTAAGAGTGAAAAATGTATTTTTGTTGGATATTTTGAAGATGTCAAAGGATACAGACTTATTCCACTTAAGTCCAAAAATGTTATCATTAAAAGAGATGTAAAGTTTGCTGAAAATATATCGGCCTACAAGCCTAGTTCGGCAGATGTGCCACCTCTCTCTATCCCTTCTACTTCTGAAAATATTTCTTCTTCAGATGATGACAACGAGGATGACAATCCTCCCCCACCTTCTCAGGATCCTCCTTCAGCTCCTCAGCTTCCAAAATGGGTTTGTTCTACTCGGGATGCAGCAGGTGCTCTTACCGGTGATCCTACAGATCAGTGACATACACATTCTCAGTTCGATAGAGCCTCTTCTTTATTAGCTCAAGCTTCAGCTAATTATGATCCTGACACCTTTGCAGAAGCTTCAGGCCATCCAGATTGGGACGCAGCTATGAATGAAGAATATCATTCATTATTGGCAAATGATACATGGGATCTTGTTCCCCTTCCAAAGGGATGAAAACTTGTTAGATGCAAATGGGTTTACAGAACCAAGTATGGACCAGATGGAAAAGTTGATAAACATAAAGCTCGTCTTGTTGCTAAGGGTTTTTCACAAGTTGAAGGCATTGACTATACTAAAACCTTCTCCCCTGTTGCCAAAATGAACTCTATCCTCCTTGTTCTTTCCCTTGCTGCCTCTTTCAAATGGGAAGTTGTAAAGTTTTGTAGATGTTCTATGCTAAGAGCAATTTCACTTTTCTCACAGCAATCATACAAGTAGATAAGCAAAAAGCAGATAGAACATATAAGCAAATCTTACAGAAGACAAATCAGAAACAAGAAAAATGTATGTGTTTGTTTCGGCGGTCAACAGGATGCTTCAACCAGCAAAGTCTCCTTTGGTCAGCCAGCTCAACATGTGTCACAACAACCCTCCAACCAGTAGATGAGTCAACCCAAGTTAGTTCTACAAAAGTCAACGCTGTCCTGAAAAGTCAACGCAGGGGCAGCAAGCTAAAAATCAACGCAGCAGCAAAACGGTCAACTTTTTGACCTCGATTTTTGTGCCAGGTAGTATGGCCTTCAAAAATCGAACCTCCCACAAGTTTTCAGCTTGTTTGGACCAAGCGTTGACCAAAGTCAACGCTGGTCAAGCTTCTGCGAAACCCTAGCAGCAGAAAAATCCTCTTCGTCCTTCCCACGTGTGGCTGAAATTCGTCCTCCAGGTAGCTCGTACTTTTTAGGATGAGAGAGGAAGATGTGAGTTGTGTTGTGATCAAATTCTCTCCAACTTTTCCTGTATATATATATCCATCAATGAGGGTGTGTGACACATCTGTTGGGCATGTGAGCCTACATTACAAAACTGGCTGACCTTTGCACATATAATTTATTAAGAATAATAAATTCAAAATATAAGTTCTGCTCATCGGATTAAGACTATTTTTATATGGATTTTACACCTCTCAGAAAGAGGAACCCAACAAAAATATTAGCCTCTTAATCTGAGCATCAGAACATGGAGTTTGGACCTAGTTGTCCAAATTTAACACTCCCTCTCAACTAGGGAGAACTCCATCTATTAGTGCAATTAACATCGTGAGTCATCCCGCCGAAACTTGCTTTGCTGGCTTCTTTATTTCAGAACAGAAGTGGGTCAGTCACAAAGACATCATTCCCCGACTGACATAATCAGTCCAGAGGTCCCAGACCTCACAAATCTTGATCCCAGATCAAGTGGTTGGACCATGCCATCCTAGATAGAGAGTACGGCAATCTCTGATGCGTTCATCAGTCTTTGCTAATAGTCTCTAGCTTTTCCACACCTCATTGGCCAAATGAGAGGTACTTCCCATGAGCCCTGAACTCAATGGGTAGGATGCATACGGGGCACAGATTAAATGAGTGGCGAACCAGCTCAATAATCACAAGGGTGGGGCAGAAGCATTATGAGTGCTTATAGCTCCGAGAAGCTATCCCCAGAGCCCCCCAGAGCTCCCAGAGCTCATCGTCCAACAGGACCCACATCATAGGGTCTTTCCACGACACCAAGACTCTCACGGAAGGTTAGGAACTTGATCTTCCCCAGGGGCTTAGTGAGAATATCCGCGACCTGCTCATCAGTTCCTATATGATCGAGCCTTACGGCGCCTCGCTGTACCATATCCCGGATAAAGTGGTACCTGATATCAATATGCTTGGATCGGTCGTGGAACACAGGATTCTCAGTCATACGAATCCCACTCTGATTATCACAGAGTATTACAGTGGTATCTAGCACATGTTGGAACAGCTCACTAAAGAGCTTCCTCAACCAAACTGCTTCACAACAGGCCATACTAGCAGCAATGTATTCGGCCTCCGCGGTGCTCAAAGCCACCGACTTCTGCTTCCTGCTCATCCATGAGATCGAAGCAGAACCAAGATTGAAACAACATCCAGATGTGCTCTTACGATCCACCACACTGCCAGCCCAATCGGCATCAGTATATCCCCGGAGTATCACACTCCCGGCAGTGTATCTCAGCCCATGGTTTATCGTGCCCCGAAGATATCTCAAAAGATTCTTGGCACCAACCCAGTGAAAATGATGAGGCTCAACCATCTGTTGACTCAAAGTATTCACTGCAAAACATATGTCCGGACGGGTGTTCACTAAGAACATCAAAGCTCCTATGAGTTGACGATACTCAGTAGGATTGGCCAAGATAGGCCCTGCAGCGCTGCCACTCAACTTCTTAAAGTTGAGTTCCATTGGTGTCGACACGGACTTACAGTCCACCATCCCAAATCTTTCCAGAAGCTTCACAATATACTTTCCTTGAGAAAGGAAAATCTCTCCAGGTCTCTGCCAGACCTCCAGGCCTAGGAAATAGTGCATCAGTCCTAGGTCTTTCATCTCGAACTCAGCAGCAAGCTCCCTCTTACATTGATGAATGAGAGGGTCATCACCTGTCAGGAAGAGGTCGTCCACATACAGCACTAGAATGAGAGGCTTTCCTTCCTCAACCTTAAAGTAAAGGTTTGGATCAGCATTGCTTCGAGTGAAGCCCAACTTCATCAAGTAACTATCCATCCTCTCATACCAAGCTCTGGGTGCTTGCTTTAACCCATAGAGGGCTTTCTTCAACCTGCAGACATAAGTGTCTCGATCTTGAACTTCAAATCCCAGAGGTTGTTCTACATACACCTCTTCCTTTATTGAACCATGCAGAAAAGCGGTCTTGGCATCCATCTGATGAAGACTCCATCCTTGCGTAGCAGCAAGGGCTATGATGGATCGGATGGTGGTATATCGAGCCACAGGTGCAAATATATCGTCATAGTCAATTCCTTCCTTTTGAGAGAAGCCACGGGCAACAAATCTTGCCTTAAACTTTTCAGCACTCCCATCAGATCCATGTTTAATCTTGTAGAGCCATTTAGCGGTGACAACAGATTTGTCCTTCGGTCTCGGGACCACATCCCAGACATCATTCTTCATAATAGCCTCATATTCTTCATGCATAGCATCCTTCCAGACTTGATGCTTGATGGCTTCTTCAAAAGATCCAGGTTCAGATTGTATAATAGTACTCATGGCAGCTAGATACCCTTGGTATCTACACGGCTTCTTGCTTTCTCGGAATGTTCCCCTTGGGGCAGCATGACCCTCAGCATCTTCGAGGGTGTCCCGGAGCCATGATGGCCTCTTTCCTAGAGAAGGGGAAGGATCAATAGGGTCCATTGGCCCTTTAACATCAGGCATAGTCTCATCCTGGGGTTCTTCCAGATTTCCAGGTCTTTCTTCATGGTTTTCTTCAGATCTAGGAAGATCTACTACTTTCTTCAGGGAAGCATCTTCGTCAAAAGTGACATCATGGCTTATCTCTACTTCCCTTTGACCAGGTACATAGACTCTATATGCCTTAGAAGTCTCACTGTAGCCCACAAACATTCCTTTCTTCCCAGTAGCATCCAGCTTACTTCTCTTTTCTTTCGGCACATGAAAATAGACAGGACATCCAAAAATTCTAAAATGTGAGACATTAGGTTTCTTACCAGAGAAAACCTCTTCGGGAGTTTTGGAGTCCAAAGCGGAATGAGGGCATCGGTTTTGGATGTACACAGCAGTATTTGCAGCTTCTCCCCACAGAAACTTTGGAAGACCCTGGTCACATAGCATGGCACGGGCAGCTTCCACAATAGTCCTATTCTTGCGTTCAGCAACACCATTCTGCTCAGGAGTATATGCAGTGGTAGTCTCCCTCTTAATGCCAGCTTCTCTGCAAAAGTCTTTGAACTCATTTGACTCATATTCAGTGCCATTGTCAGTCCTCAAAATCTTGATCTTCTTTCCGGTCATATTTTCCACCAAGGCTTTGAAGGTACGGAACCACATGAACCCGGGCTTTGAATCTTCCATCCAGGTGGCATCAATAGGAAGTTCATCAAACTGAGTCGAACATAGTCAAACCTTGACTCAATATAATTTCCAGAACACTGTGATCCTCTTGTTGTACTAACTGACACTGCTTCAGCAGTTATCCTTCTCATCAATAATGAAGGCCTTCAAGTCTGCAGTAGGCCACGCAGTCCAAGACTGATAGAACAACCTATGTTGCTCGCTATGGCCTGCGGCCTAGCCCAGCAGCAAGATAGGCCTATGATCCTCAAACAGTCAGCAACTAATAACATATGCTGATCTGATGACAGTGACTCATCAACCTTGAAACAGTCCTAAGGAATAGCCCTTATCAATGTGCTGTCACCATGCTTCTTTTATCTATAGCAACCGAAACACTGTCCTTCCAGACCTCCTTATACTGTGAAAGCATATAGGGTCACAGACTGCGGATTCAGGCCTTCTGAAGCTACGAATTATGAGTCTCTTTCTTGAGCACTGCTGAGATCACCATCTTGCTGCTCCTCTAACATCATTGCATCACCAAGAACTTCATTGTTGTCGCAATATCATTTAGTGTATCATTGTTACGCTATGGTTGCCCTTAGGATCTCTGCACCATAAAGACCACGACAACACTTCACTGTACTGCTTCTTTCACTGTAATAATCATGTTACTACTTCTTGTGATCCTTGTCATTGTGACTGCTTCTGAGATCATATTCATGTCGAGATCACTAGATCCGAATACAATGGAGACTATTGATATGGTATATCTCCTTTTTCAGGGATGCCGAGAATCAATGTCATCACCGAAACATACTTCATTAATCTGGTTATGCTGAGACAGTAATATATATGAAATAGAGATAACATTCAACATGACCTTCGTTGATCCGAGAGAGTAGATCCATCACTGCTCCCTTTGAGTATACCGAGACTTTCAGTAATTCATTAATTCGAGTTCTCCTCACTGTGACTGCGTATGGAATGAGAGCACCGAGTTACATCTTTATATGCTGAGGCTGTTGTTCCTCAAGCACCTGAGCTGTGCAGTCAAACCCTTTACCATGCGGAGATGACTACGGCTCCTTTTCATGACTGCGTTCTCCTGCGGCTATATGTCTTGTCAGTGGTTCCTCGTTATACCTGCAGCTGGTGCGTATAAGAGTCGTCATGACAGTGAGTGAGAGTCTCTATTGACTGCGTATAGACTGCGTCTTCATGACTGCGTGGAAAGTGTTTTCATGACAGCGAGTGAGGTGTTGTGCGTATATATATATATATATATATATATATATATATATATATATATATATATATATATTGCTGCGTATGATTACAGCGTATCCCATTACATCGTATGAATGAATGTCTGTGTGTATTGCTGTGTATAATTACAGCGTATCCCATTACATCGTATGAATGAATGTCTCAAGTAAACAATGTGAACCAATGTGAACCAAGTAACTATGCAACACCCACTATAGCCCTGAATTCAAGCTTAGAGGAATCCATTTCCTTCGATGATGATTGCTATAGATAGAGTTTGTCTTCACCTCAGCTCTGATACCATGTAAAGTTTTGTAGATGTTCTATGCTAAGAGCAATTTCACTTTTCTCACAGCAATCATACAAGTAGATAAGCAAAAAGCAGATAGAACATATAAGCAGATCTTACAGAAGACAAATCAGAAACAAGAAAAATGTATGTGTTTGTTTCGGCGGTCAACAGGATGCTTCAACCAGCAAAGTCTCCTTTGGTCAGCCAGCTCAGCATGTGTCACAACAACCCTCCAACCAGTAGATGAGTCAACCCAAGTTAGTTCTACAAAAGTCAACGCTGTCCTGAAAAGTCAACGCAGGGGCAGCAAGCTAAAAATCAACGCAGCAGCAAAACGGTCAACTTTTTGACCTCGATTTTTGTGCCAGGTAGTATGGCCTTCAAAAATCGAACCTCCCACAAGTTTTCAGCTTGTTTGGACCAAGCGTTGACCAAAGTCAACGCTGGTCAAGCTTCTGCGAAACCCTAGCAGCAGAAAAATCCTCTTCGTCCTTCCCACGTGTGGCTGAAATTCGTCCTCCAGGTAGCTCGTACTTTTTAGGATGAGAGAGGAAGATGTGAGTTGTGTTGTGATCAAATTCTCTCCAACTTTTCCTGTATATATATATCCATCAATGAGGGTGTGTGACACATCTGTTGGGCATGTGAGCCTACATTACAAAACTGGCTGACCTTTGCACATATAATTTATTAAGAATAATAAATTCAAAATATAAGTTCTGCTCATCGGATTAAGACTATTTTTATATGGATTTTACACCTCTCAGAAAGAGGAATCCAACAAAAATATTAGCCTCTTAATCTGAGCATCAGAACATGGAGTTTGGACCTAGTTGTCCAAATTTAACAGAAGTCCATCAGATGGATGTTAAATATGCCTTCCTACATGGGGACTTGCATGAAGAAATATATATGGAACAACCTACTGGCTTTATACAAACAGACTCCAGCCTTGTATGTCAGCTTAATAAATCCCTTTATGGCCTCAAGCAAGCCCCTTGGGCTTGGTATGCCAAAATGGATAGCTTTCTTTTAGAAACTGATTTTCTAGGTGTCATTCTGACAATACTGTCTACACCAAGAAAGTGGGCAAGTCTCTTATCATTCTTGTTCTTTATGTTGATGATCTTATCCTTACTGGTAGTGATCCAAATCTTATAAACTATGTGAAGTCCAGCCTTAAAAAGAAGTTTGAAATGACAGACTTAGGACACTTGCATTATTTTCTTGGTCTTCAAGTCTTGTAATCCAAGTAAGGTATTTCCCTTTCCCAGTCCAAGTATGCATGTGATCTTCTACGCCATTTTCACATGGAAGACTGTAAGCCAGCCCCTTCTCCCTTTCAATCTGGAGCCAAACTTTCATCCACTTGTACTTCCCCTGAAGTTGATGCTACCTTATACCGTCAACTTGTAGGAAAACTTTTGTATCTGACCCATACTCGTCTTGACCTTTTCTTTGTTGTTGGCCTTATTGCTCGGTTTATGCAAAACCCACATGAAAGTCATTGGAAAGCAGCTAAAAGAATACTTCGTTATGTTCGAGGTACAGTTCAGTTTGGGATTCATTACAGTGCAGAAGAAT
Organism: Pinus tabuliformis; assembly: GCA_031772625.1. Classification (NCBI taxonomy): domain Eukaryota; kingdom Viridiplantae; phylum Streptophyta; class Pinopsida; order Pinales; family Pinaceae; genus Pinus; species Pinus tabuliformis. The sequence goes on from CM062820.1 coordinate 1,598,791,516, forward strand.
CTCCTCTATTGGTTGGTTTCACTGATTCTGATTGGGTTGGTGACCCTAATGATTGGAATTCTACTGCAGGTTATGTGTTCACTCTTGGTTCAGGACCTATTACATGGGCTTGCAAGAAACAAAGTGCCATTTCTCTTTCTTCAGTAGAAGCAGAGTATCGTGGTGCCGTAGAAGCTAGTAAGGAAGCCCTGTGGCTTCGTCAGATCCTGTCAGAATTTGGCTTTCGGCAGCAGCATCCGACTACACTTTGGTGTGATAATCAAAGTGCCATTCAACTATGCAAAGATCCAGTCTAACATCAGTGCAGCAAACACATTGAATTGCACATGCACTTCATCAGAAAGCTCAATCACGACCATGTTCTTGAAGTGCAATATTGTTCAATAGATGATCAAGTTGCAGACATCTTTACAAAGGCTCTCAACAGAGGCGAAGTTTACTAAACTTCGATTTATGGTTGGAGTTTAGGAAGTTTTCACTAAGGGGGAATAGGCTCTAATGCCTTCTTCCTTCTCCTATTGTGTCATATTTGTACATCCTTCAATCTTATCCCAAGTTGTTCTTAAGGGGGGGATGTTAGGATATTCTGACACATAGGAAATAGTTAAGTATAACTTGGTCTAGTGTAGAGTTAGGTAAAGTGTGTTTCTTTACTATTTACTTTTGTAACTTACAATCTGACAATCACGATATGTAGTGATCTGACGGTTCATTCTCTCCTCGGTATTACCTACACTTGATCTATGGCTTAACACCCAATTGGTCCATGATCTCTATTTAAAGAGCATGGAGGGTCATTTGTAGGATAACCTTCATGAGAGAAGCTTATGTAAATTTTCATTCTTTTATTAATAAATTTCGTGAAGTGGCCGCGTTGGCTCAGGCCGTGGACTATTTCCCTCTTTGAGGGTTTTAACCATGTCAACAATACTGGTGTATTGATCTGTAATCTGTTTGTGAGCGGTGTCCTTTGGTGTTCTAGCTGAGGAACTTACCCTGTAAATTCCTACAGAGTTAGCAGTAAAGTGTTGTTAGAGGTGGATCATAGTGATAGATGCACGTGAATCCCTTGAATTGGTGGCAGAAAGAACAAGGAAGACTGCGCGGAAGAAGAAGACTTGGGTGAATTGATTGCTAATGAATATCTTTGAGAGACAAAGACGTGGGACAAAGGTGACATACTTTCCAGGTGTGGTCGATGTTTTTTTCTTGTTCGCCTTCCCATTGGCGATTTCAATGTTTGATATCGATCTATTCTAATGGTGTTCATGATTATCGTTATGCAAATGTAGTTACGCAACAACTATGAGTTTTCGATATTTATGGAGTAAAAGATGCAGTCATTGCCCTTTCCATTCGATTATGTGCACCCTTTCACTCACAAGTCCGAAGGCACCAAATGTCCCATTTGATCCACCAGTTGCATAATTCATACCCAATTCCAAACCAGTTGACTGACACCATTTCGCGGTGCGTTCCTTTCAGTTCTAAATAGAAACCTAGTAGCATTCTCAAATCGAGTTGTCGGCCACAACGAAATATATAGGGGCAAAGAAGGGAGAATAAAGTGACGAAAATTTATTACCTATAAGTCAAATTTGGGAGCTGTTGCATGAATTAATATTGATTGTTGTTAAACAATAAATAAAGAAACAATGAATGAATGGAAAATGAATTGCTCCAGCGATTGTGACAAATGATTGTATGGCTAATGAATTGCTCCAGATGTAGAGGTGAGAAATTTTCTTATTATGTTTCTTATGTATAGGTTGAATATAGTCATAATGCCATGATAGACAAGAAGTTGACATATTAAGCATTGATTATAGAAATATAAAATCAATGAATGAAAAGAAATTGTGGTTAGAAGAACTAATTTGGTATATTGAAGACTACAAAGTTATAAGTTTAAATCCTTGTGGAGACATTTTTTGGAAGTTTCTTAAATATGCCACGGATAGGAGGTGTTTTTGAGATGTGGCTAAATTTTTTGATTGAAATGGTGACATTGGAAGCAAGATATGCTTGAATTATTTTCACCTTAAAAGTTGTCGGTTGGGCATTTTAAATTTTATTTTTGTTGAATTTACATTGTAAACTACTGGCATACTTTTGGTTAAAGTATTTGTGAAGTGGTTTAGGAGGAAGCAAGTAGTGGCGTTGCCTTATTATATCACTGGTTTTGTGTACTTGAAGGTCTACCCTTCATCTCTTATTATATCGACCATTTTTACTTGTCGAATTATGTAGTAAAAGGGTGCATTTTCGGTGGTAGTGGACACCTGTTTTTTCCAAGTTGATTGCTGGAGAAAATAACCAAACTCGATGATGTGTTACAATTATTGAACAGTTTAATGTCATCCACTATTCATAACAGTGTCCAAGTTAGCAAGGACACACTCTTTGACATCCAATCATGTTTGCAAAATGCTAAAAGAAAAATTGAATTCTTGGTGCTAGAATCCCAGTTTCAGCGAGATGAACTACATGAATTACAAAAGAAGAATTATGAACATGTTCTTGTTCATAACAACATTTTGTTTGAACCTGGTCATCAGTTAGAGAATGATTAAAGTAATGAAGTGATTTCAAGACAAAATTTGGGTGCAACGGAAAGTCGTGTTCACGCAAGTGTATGCAAGAGTTATTTTTATACAGATGTGAAGCCTATCGTTACCAAAAAATTTATAAGACCATGTGAAGAGATTACACACAATAAACATAGAACTAGTTTGGGTATCAATAAGGATATTCTGGATGTATCTTTTCACATTTCACATTTTAGATTTTACTAAACCTATACAATTCTGAAGTGTTGGATTCTGGATGTATCTTTTCACATTTCACATTTTAGATTTTACTAAACCTATACAATTCTGAAGTGTTGGATTTATGGATGTTGTTGTTCCAGAACAAGTTGATAGATGCCAACAAGTTGATAGAAAGTATTTGAGAAGTGGTTTAGGAGGAAGAAAGTAGTGGCGTTGCTTTATTGTATTACTAGTTTTGTGGACTTGAAGGTCTGCCTTTCATCTCTTATTATACCGACCATTGTTACTTGTCGAATTATGTTGTAAAAAGGTGCATTTTTTGTGGTAGCAAACACCTCTTTTTTCAAAGTTGATTGTTGGAGAAAATGATCAAACTCGATGATGTGTTACAGTTATTGAATAGTTTAATATCGTCTACTATTCATAATAGTGTCCAAGTTAGAAAACACACACTCTTTGACATCCAAACATGTTTGCAAAATGATAAAAGAAAAATTGAATTCTTGGAGCTAGAATCCCAGTTTCAGCGAGATGAACTACATGAATTACAAAAGAAGAATTCTGAACCTGTCCTTGCTCAGAACAACATTTTGTTTGAGCCTGATCATCAATTAGAGAATGATCAGAGTAATGAAGTGATTTCAAGAGAAAATTTAGGTGCAACGGAAAGTCGTGTTCAACCAAGTGTATGCAAGAGTTATTTGCATACAGATGTGAAGTCTATCGTTACCAAAACTTTTATAAGACCATGGGAAGAGATTACACACGATAAACATAGAACTAGTTTGGGTTTCAAATAAGGATATTCTGGATGTATCTTTTCACATTTCAGATTTTACTAAACCTATACAATTCTGAAGCGCTGGATTTCTAGATGGTGTTGTTCTAGAACAAGTTGATAGATGCCAACAATGTAACAAAGTTCGACATGTGAAAGATCAATGTTTTGATGAAAGCGAAATTAACATACAAATAGATGTTCCAAAATAAGACTACTACAAGAGAGAAGTTAAATTTCGGATGGATTGCTTCTTGGGATTGGACGAAAACAACCAAGAAGATTTACAGGTCATACCAAACAATATGTTCGAGAGTGATGACCAGCCTTGCAGTGATGGAAAATACTTCTCACCCTACATCTGACAAGGGGGGAATTGTGGATGGTCTGCTACAGGTTCGAGTTTGATATGTCAAACAAGCTTGAGTCAGAGTTGAGTTGATTGAGCACTTCCATATTTGGAATTTCTCTAGGAACTGCTGTGATAGTTCTAGAGTTTGTGGTCACCTTAAAACCACATCTTTTGTTGTTCTAAAAACTGCTATGAAGATTCCAGAGTTGATGTTGGTTGAGACTTTGAGTTCTCCCATATTGGTTTGTGGTCATCCTAAAAAAACCATTTCTGAGAGACATTCAGCTCTTGGGTGAGATGCATTTTTTGCATTTTGAGCTCTCATTCTTGGACTTTGGCACATCCATTCGGATTCAGGGGGAATGTTAGACAATTAATCCTTGTGATTAAATATTGGGTTAGTTTGGGTAGTTATTGGACCCCAAGAAGACCCGAGAACTAATTCAACTCTTTCTTGTATGTATTAATATGTACACATTGTACATCATTGTTTGAGATCAATTAATATACATTTTATTTGGTTTCCAGTTTGTGTGTCTTACATTTCCGAGTGCAAAACTGGAGGAAGGGTTTACACCTCTAGAGATTTGATTCCTCTCAAGTCTTGGTAGATCCTAAATTAAGATGCATCTATGCTAGTTTTGAGAAACACAATAATAAAATGTTTTAACTATAAGATTTTTATTTTTTTAATTTTTTATAGTTAACATTAGAGTATTTTAGTTATGATTCACATTCTCTTTCCCCATATTCATAAATACAAAACATATATGCCTAGGATATAATCTCTCTCACAAATATATACATTAATATTTTCTAATCTCTCTTCCGCACCCAACCCCCACCCCCTCCTAATATAAATATATTAGGCGTTAATTTTTTTTGCAGAGCATGTATGTTGAAATATTTTATTAATAATCTATATTAATTTTTTTTTATTGATATTTTTTAGATGTTATATGTCAACTTGATATTAAGAAAAAAAATTCAATTTAAATTACTTTATTTTTCTTTATATAAAATTGATATAAAATTATGTTATTCAATGTGAACACTGAAATATTTTTTTATGGTTATTATTAAAATATTTTTTGTTATTAATATATTTTTGTTCCCAATATTATATGTGAACTTAATATAGAATGAATTACACATGATGTAATATCAATAATATTATTTTTTATGTTATCTATTAACTTCATATTAACTAATGAGCTTCGAAGTGAAACCGGACGGTGGTCTACTCCCAAGACTCCCTAGGATGACAAAATCTATCAGATTTGCGATATTAAGAAGGTGGAAGATGAAAAATACTTCCTTTTACATTGCCTGGATGGTGGTCTACTCCCAAGACTCTGTGGGATAGATAATAGAATCTGTCAGATTTGTGATACTAAGAAGGTGGAAGATGAAAAACACTTCCTTTTGACTACCCGACTCTTACTCACATCCGCTCTCAATTACATCCACTCTCAATTCACTAACATCTGCCACACTTTCAGTCACTATAGCAATATTTGTAGCGCTTCTTTCTCTTATTTTTTATCACAAAAGCAAGATTTTGAAGAATCAAACTTAATTTTTTTTCTTTTCTTTTCATGAGATCCGATAGACCACATTGGTCTTAGCGGAGGTTAATCATCATCATCATCATTATCTCTATACAAAATTAATATAAAAATAAATAAAATAAAAATTTTATTATTAATTTTTAATTTATTAGCTAAAATATTATTTTAGTGTTTTAAATATAGCATTATGCTCTCATACTCGAGTAACTGTAAACCAATTGTAGATGGCCCACAATTATCGTATCGATCCAAATTTGAAAAAAAAAAGAGTGATAATTCAATCGTATAAATATTATTAATATCAATGCACATGCCTTATTAAAACCACATCAAAATAAATATATCACAAGTCGTGACATGCCATCCTTGAAATTAAAAATAAAGAAAATCAATTTTATGATCATTTTTTTCACTCTCCTTAATCTTACAATCGAATGATCATTTTTTTCACTCTCCTTAATCTTACAATCGAATGGCGGATACCTCACAGCAAGTAAAATGTCCGCATTCGATTTGGCCATAGTTTCTCCCTTTTATTACATATTCTGACAATGTATCAAGCGCTGCATAGAGTCTGAAGAGCAGGCGTTGTGAAGGTGCCGTCCAAAAATAAATTGGCTATTTCTCCATAAGCGGCATCTGTCAAATGAACTCCATCCCAGTTGAAATATTGTCCGGGATTTGCACAGGGAACTGCTGACTTTACGCCACAAGGGACTTGAGGATCGTAGTTATACGGCCCACCTGCTCCACAGCATGCGTCTAAAACCTTTGCCCCCAATGCTGAACAGGAAAATCAAAATTTCTCTCAAATGTTTAAGAGTATATCTAACTTTCGGTAAAGATCAAAGGAAAATAAAAAACTGTCAAAAATATTGCCAGTTTCCTCTTTCATTTACTTACCAGATAGATGTGGAGACTGTAAAATTTTGAGAACAGCATTGTAATTGTCTGCAAACACAAATTTAACATCCGGATATTGAACTTGCAATTTTTCCACTCGGCCTTGAAGAAGATCATTGCCCCTCCTAGAGAAAGCATTAAACGTTGGCATGCATCCCATTGCGTCCAGCGGTTCTTTTCCAGGTCCAGTAGCATATTTTCTTAAATATAACGCAGAACAGCCAATCGGTAAGTTGTTCTGAGCTAAAATCTTCCTTGCGCCACCTGCTGTGATCAAAGCCTGCAGTAAAACGAATAAACAACGAAATACACTTTTGCTTTAATTGAACGAATTTAGCTTAGCTTAGCTCCTGTGAAATGGAATGAAATCAATGAGACTCGCCTGCATTGCTTTTACGGTCTTATTGACGACCAAAGGGACAAAGGTTTCCACTTCGTCCATCGGCCGTCCCTGCATAAATGGATCATTGTAGTCGTTTCCGCCGATCTCTCCCACCATAAACAATGCATTTGCAAAATGCTTCTCACAGTCTACATATTTTGACAAAATTAGTCACAAGTTCGAATCCCTTACAGTTAGAGGTTAATAAATTCATAGAATGAGTGAAATTTAGCTAGAATCAAGATCAAGAACCTGGAGATTTGGAACAAACATTTTTCCTATACTCTAATACATTCACAGAATGAGTGAAATTTAGCTAAATCATCTTATAAAGATCAAGATCAAGAACCTGGAGATTTGGAACAAACATTTTTCCTATACTCTAATAAATTCACAGAATGAGTGAAATTTAGCTAGATCATCTTATAAAGATCAAGATCAAGAACCTGGAGATTTGGAACAAACATTTTTCCTGTACTCCAAAAACCACTGGATCTGCGTGTCCAGCGAAAATGAAGTCATAGGCGGCGAGATTGACTTTGCTACGAAGAAACCAGGTTCCAAGGCCGTGGCTCCAGCCACTGCGAAGTTAACACCGCTAGTGTTAACTGTGCTTCCAGCCACTTCAAAGTTACTAGTGTTACTCAGATATGGAGCCACGAAAGGCAGACCTGAAGCTTGAGCTGTGAAATACCGAAAGTAATTAGCCTATTACTTTGAAAACATCAAAAAAACTCTTTATTCATAAGAAGCTTCCAACATACCTATATAATCCACAACTAATCGACCGTCCGAAAACCTGCCTGTTGCTCTATTAAAATAAGTTTCACCATAAGGCGATCTAGCGATGTTTCCAGCGGCAGCGGGATTTGAGGCTAACCAGTTCCCCGTGTCAGCCAAAGAATCTCCAAAACTGTAAATAGCGCTGTGACAAATTGCCGCAGCATAACTGCGCCTCGATGAATGCCAGTAGATAATCACAATAAATGCTAATGAGAACGAGGAATTCATCTTAAGCTTCATTGTGGAAAATCCAAAAATCCTTATTATGAAGGATTACAGATCTTTCTGTTCGCTATTTCTTGCATAAAATTAGTCTTTATAATTAAGCAGAGGTGTACTAGGACCTTCCATTGCCTCAAAACCTGGAAAACCTGGAATACACCTTGCAATGACGGTAATTCTGTAATACTTTCGGGACGGTAATTCTTTAATACTTTCGGGAATAAGCTTTTTAAGAATCTTAAAATATAAGAGTTTTATAATGCTATTTTTTGGAGATTTTGGTGATGGAATCCGGCAGAAGAAATTGAGGTTAAATTTTGATTTGTTGCAGTTAAAATAGTTTTTTAACTGTATATTTGGATTCAGTATCCTGAAAAACTCCTGAAACGTTTTGATTGTGCAGAAATTAACTATCAAATTTGGGATTCCAATAAATTGCTGCCGGATTTTGATCGGAAAAACCCACCAAAAAATCGTATTATAAACAACTCCTAAAATATATTGTAACCCGGTTCAGTTCAGTTTAGGTAAGAAAATGTTGACAGGCTTCAACGAATTGTTTATTGGAATCTGGGGAATCTCGTCGAACTTCAGGAGCTTTTCTTGAATTTGTATGATATATATTTAAAAAGGTTGAGATTAGCTGGAACGCTTGCTCCGAGGTATTCAGCTTATCAGCAGTGCTGTCCTTTCCAATAAAATTGTCGCTTCGAATAACGGAAAAGGGTTGTTTATTCGACTTGTTCTAATTTCCGGAAGGCTTTGTTAATTTTATAATACATCTTAAAAAACTTAATTAAGTTGTTGATCCTTGAATTCTTGTTGAACTTTCCCCTTGCAAACTTAACTAACTTTTGTCAAGGATCCAGCTTGACTTATATGTAAAGCTACCTGTTATTGTGATGAGACAATAAATATCAATTTCCACAAACCAAATATAGTAAAGTTCGTTTCAAATTAACGATATCATCTTGTCGCATTAAAAATTTGTGGAACATACTTCAACGACAAATTAATTAGGAGTTAAATTAATTGGAAAGGTTTTTTAACATATATTTTTAATTAATTAGTTAAGGAAATTCGAATTAGAAGTCTTTGTGAGCATGCACATGAGTTGTTCCACTGATTGAGAAATTTATTTTTAATTTCCTCCATTGATTGAGGGAATAAGTATGAGTTCTATAATGAGAGAATCAGTTGACTTAGTTCTAATTAGTCAAGTCCAGTTAGATTCTTTTAACAAGTTGTTAAAATAATAAAGTAGTTTGTTAATACTTGCATGCATGTGACAACTATTATTTTAGATAACTCAGGATTCACTCATGGATAACTGTTGCATGTCAGTTCTGTCAAAGACCCAGTTGAGATCAGATGTGGGACAGTGTACTAGCAGATGCTTGACTATTTCTAGTAAGTAGTTTTTGCATGGTTGAAGAACTACTGTCCTCAAGGATTGCGTAGTTGGACCCTTGGTTAATTTTAGTATGTTGGAATTAATAGCATATGCTTTTGCTATTATTTCCTAAGAAAACTATGCAAGGACTATAGGTAAAGCCTATATAAACAGGGCTTGGTTGGTTCATGACACATATCTTCATATCTTCATAGTTCATTGAGAACTGAATAGCTTGAGAGCTAATTCTTTTTGTATTGTGAAGAGGATTTCCACTTGATTGATAATACATGGTTGGGGTTTTATGCTGGTGCTTTCCCCTGGATATATCTTGTGTTATGTGTGATTAATTCTCTTGATCAGTTATGCATGTTTCTACTTGATGTTGCTCATGAATTCGATTATGCTTCCGCTTAATGTTTTGTAGAAGTAGAACAAGTATTATGCTTTAGGACATTGCATATATCGGTTTGTTCTACAGGTGAAATTTCTACATGGTATCGGAGCATAGGTGATCAAGCAAGAACAGTATACTAGCAGGAAGAATTCGAAGTTTCTTATTCTTGATATAGATCTCAAGTTCTTATCGCATCTATTTCATCGATGGTGTTTTATGGTTTGAGGTTTGAGTAAGCCCTTGATGGCAGCTCAAACTATATAGCTTGGAAGGATCGCATGGAGGCAATTTTGGAAGATAATGGGCTTAAGGATTTCATTGATCAAGAAATTCCTAAGCCTACTGACAAGACTGAGCAGGTGGAATGGAGGAACTGTGTGGCTAGAGCTAGGAGAATTCTCTTGGAGGGAGTGCAAGATCACATTGTCTCGAGCCTCCATGGGAAGGAGACTCCGCATGCAATGTGGAAAACATTGAAAGATTTATATCAGAATAACAGTGATCAGAGGAAGCTGGCACTGAAGGACAAACTTTGAAAGATCAAGTGTGAAAGGGATGAGACGATCTCTATGTATCTGACTAAGCTCATCACATGCAGGGATGAGCTTGCAAGTGTAGGTGTCACGCCCCCAAGCCGGTGGTAGTCTTTCAATCGCTCTTAGCGAGGTGCGGCACCACCGAACACTTTCTTTTCACCAATACTTATGTTCGTGGACTACGCCTAACCACTTTAGTTTTTTTTTCACAACCAAGTATTATTATGTTATCCTTTATACCAATGAACACCCATACACATTCATTATCAACAACAATTATAAACGAGAACACAATTGCACAGTATAAAGGGAGGGGCAACTCCCTGAACAATGAGTCTGCCCGAAATATATATTATACAATCTTCAATGTTACAAGCTTTTACAAGTATACTTGGAAGCACCAAGTTTCATACTTAGCCAATTTTACAACACAAGGAAAAACTCGGTTGCCTAGCTCGTCGGCACCTCGGCACGGTTGCCGCACGACTTGCCAATCCTTCGTTCACCTTCGTGCACACTTGCACGATGGGCGGGCGCTCACCCGAGTCACCAAGACACCCACGCCAAGACTTAGCACAAACCGGGCGCCACACGTTCACCGCCTCACCCAACCACCGGGCGCTCTTGCCCGCACCTTCACCCAATACCAAGTGCAACACCTTCCACCCGTGCGACTAGCCCAAGAATGGGCGCATGAGATATCTGTGCCTTCCCCTCTTGTCTTTGCGCACTTAGAGCTGCGCACTCCTCTCCTTAGTGAAGATGTGTTGAATGATCATCGAATGAATGATGTCCAAATGCCAATCAACGTATGGCAATATATATGCAAGTGTGGGGCTAAGTCTGGCTGCCCAGCCGACTTGCCCCAAGCCCCTACGCCATCACAAAATGCTCCATTACATGTCGGCTTTGCTCTCCTTGTAGGTCGGCCTTCCAACGTTTCGTTCCATGCTCTCATGCGTATATACATATGCTCGCTCCTCATTATCGTCGCATATCGTCGCATAACCAAGAGACCGTCGCATAACCGCAGCTCGCACCTCCAACCGGCGCTCGTTCACGGTCGCACTTCAGGCAGAACCGCAGGACGTTACATCCTCCTCCACCTGAAGTCGTTGTCGTCCTCGACAACATATCATCCTGGTAGCCATCCACCAAGATCATCAATATCCATGATGTCAACTCCTCCACATACTGCAAACATCCCTGCAACATATGTAGAACCACCGTTTCCATCATGCCTCATCCCAGCAACCATCTGTCACCAAGATTACCATACCAAGGTGTACACCCCATCGGTATGTCATACATCAGAGATCATCTCAATCCATGACCATCGACCACCTTGTCACAATCTCCACATGCTGCTCTCCATCATGGAAGGCTGGCCCCTCCATCCCAAGCTACATGCTTCCCGCAACATCTCGTGTCGACCTCATCATGTGTCATCATGTGAACTGTTGCCATGATACTCCAACAAATGCTAACACATTTCTGTCATGTGCCAACACTTCAACCCAACAGCGACATCATTTTGTACACTGGATCCCCTCATGACTCGAACTAGTTGGGTAGCTAATCCCACTGTCACATCCAAACCATGAGAATGCACATCCTCATGCCACCATCAGTGGTTTCTCAAAACATCCCGTCACATCATCAACTCGATCAAGAATCCATCTCCATACAAGTGTAAGCCATGCTCAGGTCCATGAAGTAGTCCTCATCTCATCTGCAACATGTCATGATGCTTGATGCCAAGCCATCCCTGCACCATCTGTCATACCTGCTCAACCTGTTTTAAGGACTCACTGCCATGAGCAGCTAATAATGAGCCCCATCTTCTTGTCCATCTAAGAAGATGTGGAGGGAGTAGAGCCTGAAGGCTCTCCCTCACTAATCAACTCAATCCATCTGTCAGGATCCTCAATCTCCATCCTCTGTAGATAAGTGACTCGATCCTCCTCCCGGACATTCGGCCTCACATATACCTCATCATCATCATCATCCTCAACTACTTCTAGCCTTCTTGACAAATCTAAGATGCTATCTGAAAGTGTCCTGATGACCAATGACTGCTCGGTAAGCTTTGTCTCAACCATGGACAACCGCTTACTCATATCTCCCATCTGCTTCTCATCCTCCATTTGCATCACTGCCAACTTACAATCAGGTCTTGTCACTCCAATGGTTGGCACACCAATGGGTACATCTTCCCTTCCATCGTAAATGTACAACTTCCTCAAATGTGGAACAATCATAGCATCAAACTGTTTCATGAATTCCATCCCTAGCACAGCCTCATAGTCATCAATCCGCACTATAGTGAAGTCGACCTTCCCCGTCCATTCACCAAGTGTTGTGTCCACCCTTTCAGCTATACCAAGAACTTCAACAGGAGGAGAATTGACTGTCTTCATTTGTGCCATCGCCGGTACAAATTTCAGCCCAATTCTTCTCGCAGTATCTTCACCCATGAAGTTGTGAGAGGCCCCACTATCTACCATAGTGAATATATCAGCACCTCAAACCTTCATCCGAACATACTCCAACCTATTCCTCTCAGGATCCCTTCGAGAGATCACCTCTGTAGTAGCAACACCAACAAGTATCTGCATCATCCCCATAGAAGCTTCTTCATTCTTCGCATTAGATTGTGCAATCGCAGCCACTTTCGGTCTAGAAGGACAATTCTTCACCGTATGTGGTCCAGCACATATCCAACACTTCAAGGCTTTCTTCATCTTCGAATCATCATTCGATTTTGAAGCATCATCCTTCTTCTTCTCTTTCGGCTTATCGGACTTCTTCTTCCTATCATCAGAAGTCTCATCATAATGCTCCACCAACCTGTCAACAGTAGCAAAAGCTTCCTCAAGTGTTCTAATTCTCTGCCTCTTCACTTCATTGCATGCCCAAGGTTTCAACCCAATAATGAAATTGAACACCTTGTCCCTCTCCGCCATGTCAGGAAGTTCCAGAACCGCACTTGCAAACTCCCACTAATATGTCTGTAGGTTCCTGGTCTGCTTTATGAACTTAATTTTCATCCTTGCTTCCCACGTTTCATATTGAGTATTGAAATGGGTCTGCAAAGCTTTCTTCATCTCATCCCACGAAGTAATGTCACCAGCACTTCCATTGGCAATTTGATTCATCCGTCTTCGCCACCACATCTTAGCATCCTTCGTTAGGAACCAAGCAGCTACCTTGACCTTTGTCTCATCATCAGATAGACCCAATTGTTCCAAGTATTGCTCCATGTCCCATAGAAAGTTTCCAAGAGTCTTTGCACTTCTTGTACCATCGTAAGATTCTGGTTCCTTGACTTTCACATGAGGCACTCCTCCACCTGAGTTATGCCTCACGACCTTCTTCAACACCGCGATCTCATCTCTGGCTTCATCAAGAGATTTATGCAAGCCCATGATCTCTGCAAGACCTCGGTCCCTTGCCTCTTCAATCTCCTTGACCTTTACTTCAAGTTGTGTACACATAAGATCAGTGTACTCGTGTTGAGTCCGGAGTTCATCGAGCTCATCCCGCATCTTCGAATTGGCCTCTTGCTCCTTATCGAACAAGTCCATCTTCTTAGTCCAGAAGTTCTCCATGTCCTCCATTCTTTCCAACACTTTTTCCATAAGTGCTATAGTAGCATCCTTCGCAACGTGACTAGACCCAGCCTGAGATTCAACTGCCATTGCTAACAGCTTCCTTCTCTTTTGCAATCTAGTTTCGACCATCCAACAGCTTCACCAAGGTGCCTGCAACCCAAGTCCTTGATGCAACACTTATCAGGAAGTGTTTCACCAACCTCTTTCACCTGCAAGTACCTGCTTCACTGTCACCAGCTTCCAAGCTTCTTCAACCCTGAATACCACCTGTCAAGCTTCCAAGTGTCCAAGTGTGTGGATACACTTGCTTCACCCAGCTTCCTGCAAGACTCCTCCAAGTCTTCAGACTAGCTCTGATACCAACTGTCACGCCCCCAAGCCGGCGGTAGTCTTTCAACCGCTCTTAGCGAGGTGCAGCACCACCGAACACTTTCTTTTCACCAATACTTATGTTCGTGGACTACGCCTAACCACTTACTCCTACTTAGTTTGTGTTTCGCAACCAAGTATTATTATGTTATCCTTTATACCAATGAACACCCATACACATTCATTATCAACAACAATTATAAACGAGAACAAAATTGCACAGTATAAAGGGAGGGGCAACTCCCTGAACAATGAGTCTGCCCGAAATATATATTATACAATCTTCAATGTTACAAGCTTTTACAAGTATACTTGGAAGCACCAAGTTTCATACTTAGCCAATTTTACAACACAAGGCAAAACTTGGTTGCCTAGCTCGTCGGCACCTCGGCACGGTTGCCACACGACTTGCCAATCCTTTGTTTACCTTCGTGCACACTTGCACGATGGGCGGGCGCTCACCTGAGTCACCAAGACACCCACGCCAAGACTTAGCACAAACCGGGCGCCACACATTCACCGTGCACGCCTCACCCAACCACCGGGCGCTCTTGCCTGCACCTTCACCTAATGCCAAGTGCAACACCTTCCACCCGTGCGACTAGCCCAAGAATGGGCGCATGAGATATCTGCGCCTTCCCCTCTTGTCTTTGCGCACTTAGAGCTGCGCACTCCTCTCCTTAGCGAAGATGTGTTGAATGATCATCAAATGAATGATGTCCAAATGCCAATCAACGTATGGCAATATATATGCAAGTGTGGGGCTAAGTCTGGTTGCCCAGCCGACTTGCCCCAAGCCCCTATGCCATCAAAAAACGATCCATTACATGTCGGCTTTGCTCTCCTCGTAGGTTGGCCTTCCAACGTTTCGTTATACGCTCTCATGCGTATATACATATGCTCGCTCCTCATTATCGTCGCATAACCAAGAGACCGTCGCATAACCACAGCTCGCACCTCCAACCGGTGCTCGTTCATGGTCGCACTTCGGGCAGAACCGCAGGACGTTACAGTAGGGGTCGTGACATCAGATGAGGATATGGTGAGTCTAGCACTCCTTGGCCTTCCTAAGAGCTGGCATAGCTACCATGACTCAGTGAATGGAAGGGAGAAACTACTAGATTGGGAATGACTATGGTCGGATTTGATGCAAGAGGAGATCAGACGGAGCACCAGAGACAGTTCTTCATCCATGCATGATGAGGAGAACTGTGCCTTAGCAAGTAAGGCGAAGAAGTGGAAGGAGAAGGTTTCTCTTTCCAAATCAAGTTCTTCCAATGATGGGAAGAAGGTTGAAAAATCGAAAGTGTGATGCTTTCGTTGTCATGAGGTGGGCCATTATGCTGCAAATTGTCCATGGAGGAAATCCAAGAAGGGATCCGAGGAAGGATCTAAAGGTGAGGCACTTGCTTCACAGTTTGAGATGGATTTCACACTCTTCGCATGCATGGTTTCATCCATGGTGGGAAGTTGTTGGTTTCTTGACAGTGGAGCTTCTTTCCACATGACCGACGACAAGAGTTTGTTCAATAATTTGGAGGAGAAAGATCTCCAGATACTCATAGCGATGGGTAATGATGAGAAGTATAGTGTCTCAGGTGTAGGCACGGTTATTTTTCAGAGGGAGCATGGATCTCGCCTTACCTTGACCGATGTCAAGTATGTACTAGGATTGAAGAGAAACTTGGTGTCGATCGCGATGCTGGAAGACAGAGGCTATGATGTAGTCTTAAGTAACGGAAAGGTTTTCCTTAGACACATCATCACTAGACAGGTGAAGCAGATTGGTTCACGGGTCAAGAACCTGTATGCTCTTGAGGTTCAAGATGCATGCAAAGCCTTGAGCAGCAAGGCAACTGATGGAGACTTGGTGGTTGAGAGGAAGGGTATATTACCTCTCAACATGCAACGCTAGAAGAAGTCTCAGACGATTGTGAAGGAGCCACGATTGGTGCAACAACTTCAGGAGGTTGTGGAGCAGCCACAATAGGGGAAGTTGAGTGGAGATCGAGTAGAGACATCTACTCATGCAGAGACCTCCAGTAGGGGGAAACTTCGAGCCAGGTGGGCTGAGGGATCACATGCAGCCATACCTCTAGGTAGGAGGTGGAGCAATATAGAGTGATTGTCCAAAGGAGGAGCGGCAGGATCCTTGAGGCACCCAACCTCTTAGATGAGACCTTGCTACAGGAGCCCTGATGTGGAGTAGCAGGAATTGACTGATTGGGTAGAGACAGACGTGGATGGAGCGGCAGAGAGAGCGACAGTGCAAGGAATCCCAAGACAACGCATAGCTAGCAGGCTGTAGCAATGCGAGAGGCACAAGTGTTTTTCATAGTGCTAGGTGGCACAGAGAAGTGTGCAATGGTGCGAGATGCATGGAGATGTTGCAGTAGCATAGATGTCAAAGAGGGAGCACTTGTCAGCAGATTGTAGAGCTTTAACATCAAAGTATATTCCTAGCCCAACAGAGTGGTCAGTTGGGAGTGTTTTTGTTCCAAGTGTTGTTGGAGCAAGTGGACTGGGTAGATGTGTTGCATGCAAAACATTCCAAAGTTACAAGATCAAGTTCGAGAGAAATCCTTTCTTGTTGAGAAGGAGTGTTGAAAAATGTGCAACAAGAAATGTTAAATTTAGAATGTGCTAAAAATAGACCTGCTAAAAATAACACGTCTAAAAATAGCAGTTTGGTTAGTGAGGTCATTGGCCACATTGGGTAAAAGGTGAAACTACTAAAAATAAAAAGTTCTAAAAATAGCATTTCTGGGTCCCTTCCTATTTATAACAGTCCCTAGTTTATCTATGGGAAGTAAAATTAATTTTGGTCTTAACAAAAGGTGGAAATATTAATTAATTAATTCAGTTGAGTTAATTAGTTAAGGAAATTCGAATTAGAAGTCTTTGTGAGCATGCACATGAGTTGTCCCACTGATTGAGGAATTTATCCTTAACTTCCTCCACTGATTGAGGAAATAAGTATGAGTTCTATAATGAGAGAATCATTTGACTTAGTTCTAACTAGTCAAGTCCAGTTAGATTATTTTAACAAGTTGTTAAAATAATAACATATAGTTTGTTAATGCTTGCATGCATGTGACAACTATAATTTTAGATAACTGAGGATTCACTCATGGATAACTGTTGCATGTCAGTTCTGTCGGAGACCCAGTTGAGATCAGATGTGGGACAGTGTACTATCAGATGCTTGACTATTTCTAGTAAGTAGTTTTTGCATGGTTGAAGAACTAGTGTCCTCAAGGATTGCGTAGTTGGACCATTGGTTAATTTTGGTATATTGCAATTAATAGCATATGATTTTGCTAGTATTTCCTAAGCAAACTACGCAAGGACCATAGGTAAAGCCTATATAAACAGGGCTTGGTTGGTTCATGACACATATCTTCATATCTTCATAGTTCATTGAGAACTGAGTAGCTTGAGAGCTAATTCTTTTTGTATTGTGAAGAGGATTTCCACTTGATTGATAATACATGGTTGGGGTTTTATGCTAGTGCTTTCCCCTGGATATATCTTGTGTTATGTGTGATTAATTCTCTTGATCAATTATGCATGTTTCTACTTGATGTTGCTCATGAATTCAATTATGCTTCCGCTTAATGTTTTGTAGAAGTAGAACAAGTATTATGCTTTAGGACATTGCATATATCGATTTGTTCTACAGGTGAAATTTCTACAAACTTCAGTGACCTACTACATCTTCAGAAAAAAGGTATGGTGAATAGTCTTCCTGTTTTAAAGAGTATGCATGTTGACTGTGAAGCATGTTCCCTTGGTAAATTACATAGAGATGAATTACCTGTTAGTGTTGATAGGAAGCATAGGAATATACTTAAACTTGTAAAAACTGATCTATGTGGGCCAATGCAGACAAGGTCATTAGGAGGGGACTACTATTTTCGTATTTTTGTTGATGAGTGTACATGGTTCACCTGGGTGTATTTCCTCAGGCAGAAAAGTCATGCTTTTGAA
The DNA here is from genome assembly GCA_031772625.1 of Pinus tabuliformis. NCBI lineage: Eukaryota > Viridiplantae > Streptophyta > Pinopsida > Pinales > Pinaceae > Pinus > Pinus tabuliformis. The sequence continues at coordinate 1,598,809,577 of CM062820.1, forward strand.
TACTTCAAGAAATTCAGAAGTATGATTGAGAAGCAAACAAGAAAGTTCATCAAAATTCTTTGCTCAGACCAAGGTGGAGAATTTAAGAAGGGTGACTTCATCAAACACTACAAAGAACACAGAATGCAGCAGCAATTCACAACACCTTACACTCCTCAGCAAAACGGGGTTGCAGAAAGGAAAAACAGAACCCTCGTGGAGTGTGCTCGCAGTATGTTGAAAGGTAAGAATCTGACCAATGGTTTTTGGGTAGAAGCTGTAAACACTGTAGTGTATCTTAAGAATAGGAGTCCTACTAAGTGTTTGGATTATAAAACTCCTTTCGAAGCATTGTTTGGCTTCAAGCCTGTAGTAAGTCATCTTAGAGTCTTTGGATGTAAGCCTTTTTCTCATGTCTCGAAATAAGATAGGAAGAAGCTAGATTCAAAAGCCATTAAGCGTACTTTTATTCGATACTACAATGAGTTTAAGGCTTATAAGATGTTTAATCCTTCTACTCACAAGGTGTTTGCAAGTCAAGATGTGGTAAAATGAAGCGAACAAAGTTCCTTCTATAAATTAATTACTCCAAAAGACTTGGAATATAAATATATCCATGAGGATACAAATATTATATATTAAATGTGTGAATAAGAATGATGATGATTTACAATGAGAACGAGATGCTTGCTTATATATTAGGCAAGTGTCTCTTCATGGAGAGTCATGTCTCATTTAGACATGCCTCTTCAGCCTAATTACTATTTTAACTAATCATTATTTATGATTATTATTGTTTATATTATTTTACATTATTTATATATTTTATTCGTAACATTGCCTTCCTCCTCAAAAAGCTTTGTCCTCAAAGCTTGTCGATGAAAAAGGCTTGATCTCTTTTTTGGCTTCAAATGTCTTTCTGTCTTGGAATAGTCATCTTTGTCGATACAAGCTGATATGATCTTCTAAGTGACAAACAAAATTGTCGTACTAAGAAGGGATCAGACCATCCTAGATTAATCTTTTGTGTAGTATTCTGATCACTATAATTTTGTAATGACTTGTCAGAATAAGACGGAATTGATGTTATGTCATTATTCTCTAGAACATCAGTTTGTTGTTTCTAGTCTAAATGGTCCCGCTACGTAGCTTGGTTGAGTTGTCTACTCTCATGATTCAGATGTCGATATGGGAATTTACTTTCCCTTATTATGTGTGTGGAATTTTTTTGATTTATTTCAGGGGATAATGTTGTTGAGTTCATTACCAAACCTTCACTTGGGGTGTTTATCATCCGAAATGAAACATCCAAGCACGTCTTTTCTTCAACTTGCTTCTCTTCTTCTTGAGTTGTGACATTCACTGGATCGGTATCTGTTGTTTTGTCCTCAACTTGAATTCCTACATTTGATGCTTCCTTCTCAATAAGTTGTTGTACCTTGTTTTCTAATGACTTCTTATCCTTCTTAAGTTTCTTAATTTGCGTTAGTAATTTTTCACTATGGTTTTTAAGTCGAGAAACTTCTTCATTTTTGTCAACAATGATTTTGTCAATTTCATTTTGCATATTTTGTAATACTTTTTTACCTTCTTGAGAAATTACTTTTGAAATATCTGATATATCTTCTGGCGTTACTGAATTTGGTTTCAATGTAACATCTTGGAGTGTTATTTTCTTCTTCTTGTAAGAAAATGTTAAAAAAATTTTCTTCGTATTTAAGATGACAGATCCTACTGTTTCCATCCAAGGTGATCCCAAAATAATGTCACCTTGATTGTTCCATAGGGTATGAACTGAGAATTGCGATACAAATGTATAATATTCAATGTTTAATTGTAAATTGGTTGTCATATATTTTATTGCCAAAAAAGTCTAATTTTTCAGTTATATTTGACTCTGGAATCACTAGTTGGTTTGCGATTTTAGGTGTTATATAATTTGCATCTTTTGCTGGAGAAATAGAAATAATAACATCTTTTCCTGCGAGATTTCCTTTAATGTTAAATAACGCTTTACCGTCTCTGGGTAAAGTTTCTGGGAATCTTATGGCCTTCATTTTTATATTAGACTCCATTTTTTCTTCTTGAATATTAAATACTTTTTAAATTACTTTTTTTTTTTTAATAAATCCATTTATTACCTTGTCACCTTTTTTTTTTTAAGCCTTCACTTATTAACTTCAATAATTCACTTCACCTCAATAATTCTTCTTATAAATACTTATAAATACCTTAATTATTAAATGACCACTTTAATATTCTTGTTAGTCACTTTGTCTCATATAAATATAACTTCCTTATATAAAAAATACTTCTTTTTTATTTATTATGAACCCTTTTTTTTTAATTTTGAACCATCTCCTTTTATATCTAAATAATCTCAATACTTTTTATATGTTGGCCTTTTTATATTCTTATGAGCCTTAATCAAATGTTCAAATATTTTTTCTTTTTTAATTTCTTCCTCCTTAATATTAATGACTTCTTTCACTTTCTCTTATGTTTCCTGGTACTTTAAGGTGGTTTAATTATCATCTAATACTAGATGTATATAACTTTAATAAAAATTGAAATAATTCTTCCACTAAATAAAATTCCACTCGGATTCCTTATGATGGTTATCTTCATATACTTAACCAAATGGGATTTGTATGAATGCGTTTGTACGAATTGTCACAACTAATATAGAGGAATAGATTTGTGTCGTAATCGTTTTCTTTTTCTTGGAAAAAGAAAACGATTATGACAGTTGGAATATCGATGGCTAAGTGATAGAGTGAACAACGATTGAACAAGGTCGATAGAGGCAGCGAGCAAGAGCGCAGGGCTGCCTGTAGCCAGACAGCAAAGAAGTTATACGAAGGTGCTTGCTCTTTCAGTGGCGAGGTTAGGGAAGATAGCCAATGGACTAGACGTTTGTGAATGACCGCTGACAAGGTGGCAAGAGATGCGGTGAATGGCTGATATTCAGTTTATAATTATAGATGTTGTTGTTGGGCAGTGGAGATGTTGGCAGCTTCAGTCAGCAACAACAACAGATGGTTAATGGAAATCGTTGTTAGCCTAGGTAAGTAATATATATCTATATATATATATATATATATATACACACACACACACACACACACACACACACATTTTTATTTTATTTTTTATAACGTCCTTTTCCTCCCTTTTTTTTGACTTTATATATATATATTTTTTCCTTTTTTTTTTTCAATATAGTTTTTTAATCTCTTTTTATATAATTTCTTCTTTTTATTTCTGACTTTATATATAGCTCACTTTTTTTTCTTTACGTATACAACTGTTTTTTTTTTTTAAATGACATTAGGTTTTTTTTTTTTTGTACTCTTTCTATGTGGCCAAAAAGCCTGATGGCAAGACAGAGAAACTCCAATTGTAGCGAAACGCTTGAACTGCAACAACAATAAAGTTGACGAAGAGTAGATGGCCAAGGGTCTGGATCGAAGAGCATGGCTTTGTGCTGCAGTGAAGCAGCCAGAAGATTGACTGCTCTGATACCAAATGAAGTGAACAAAGTTCCTTCTATAAATATATCCATGAGGATATAAATATTATATATTAAATGTGTGAATAAGAATGATGATGATTTACAATGAGAATGAGATTCTTGCTTATATATTAGGCAAGTGTCTCTTCATGGAGAGTTATGTCTCATTTAGACATGCCTCTTCAAGCTAATTACTATTTTAACTAATCATTATTTATGATTATTATTTTTTACATTATTTTACATTATTTATATATTTTATTCGTAACATATTCCATGAATAGGTAGATGATGGGAACCCTATTCGTAGTGATGAAGAATGGCATGTGCCTTTATTGTTAGATGAAGGTGATGAAACAGGGGCCGGTGAGCAACAAAAAAAGTAGGAGAAAGAAGAAGTGGCTGAGCAAATTAGGTTTGAAACCAGTCTACAAAGGGCAGATCAAAACGGTTTGAAGCCACTCCACCACTCAGGAGATCAAGTAGGCAAACTTAATTGCCACAAAAGATATAGGGAGAACACTTTTATAACTATGTTAATTGTTGTTGAACCGATCCAGGTGGATATTGTTGGTCACCCGCATATTCCACTTGGACCCCCACCATTGTTTCTTTCAGTTTTTCAATTTCCTTATTTGTAGCACAATTTACTATTTTTGGCAGTTTTTCGGGTCCTGAACATCCGGAGCCGTTTTGAGGCCCTAAACGACGTTTTTTTGGGAAAAATGAGACCAACATGGGTCATGGACTGATGTTGGTCATTCAAAAGTTGTAGTCCACGGATGGGTATTTATAACGAGGTGTTGTGTGTGTCAAACGGAGATCGTATGCCAAAGTTACGACCCCGGGAAGTTGATGTACCAATTTACCCAAACGGGGCCCATAGTTTTGGTGCTTCATCTTCTAGGGTTAGGTTTTTGGATGTTTATGGTTTTCCATTGTTTCTCAATAATAAATAGGCCTTTGAGCCTCATTGTAACATAGTTTAGAGGCATGTAGCTGCCACATCTCTTCTCAGAGATAAGCTACCATCACCCGAGCTAGTCTTATTTCCATTATGTTTGTAAGCATATTTCAGTATTTGATATTAATGAAATGAAGTGTTATTTCTACTGCATCTTTGTATTTATGGTTATATCTGTAATTTATTACATTCTTGTTTAAATCTGGATCAATGGTATTAGAGTGGTTTTCTCTTTCTCTATTTTTCTTTGCATCTCCCCAACGAGGTCGAGATATAAGGAGTTAGGGCTCGATCTGGTTCAACCTTTGCAAGATCAGCCTTGCAAACCCTGACAGTCTCCCATGGGAGGAGAGAATAAAGACGAGGGCGCAGGAGATCCTATCAAAATATTACTCGAGGAGGCCCTCGAGAAACAAATGAACGCGATCATGGATAACTTTGCCCACATCCTTCAACGGTTCCCCATTGGCGGCGCATCCACATCCAGCAGCCACTCTGGAGGCTCCACTCCTTTTAAGGTACAAGTAAACTTTGACATTCCTATATTTGAGGACCAGTTAGATGCAAACATCGTAGATAAATGGTTAAATCTGCTAGAGGATATTTTATGCTCATGACTTTTCCAGTCGATAAAATATTACTTTTTCTCTTATCAAAGCCTCCCCCCACATTAAGGACTGGTGGGAAACCTACTATGAGCAGAAGGATGAAAGTACAACCTCACTTTTTTTAGTTGCACCCACTTGAAATTCTTTCCGGGATGCCATCAAGGAGCAGTACTACCCTGTCTAGAGCTATGAGGATAAGTACATAAAGTGGACAACACTGCGGCAGGGAAGGGACCAAGATGTGCCAGATTTTACCAATTTTTTTCATACCCTTCACAAAAATTTGGGTATCAAGGATTCTGAGAAACATTTGGTATTTAAGTACCACAACTACCTACATAGGTACATCCACGACGAGATGGAGTTCCTGGACATCTCCTCGCTCGGTACAACGTACTGATACGCTATCAAGATCAAGTAGAAGTTTAAAAAGAAGAAGTGATACTTTGGATCTACAAATCCGAAGCAAGGGAAAGGTACCCCCAAATCACAAAACAAAGGACAAAGCCAAAGCGGTGTGGCCCAGGACAACCCGCCAAAGCTGCAAGCAAATAACAACACTGCGAAGCCGAAGAAGGACACGGAAAGTGGTGTGAGTTCCATAAGAGCTCCACTCACAACACAAGTGAGTGTTGGGCCAAGCAGTCACTAGTGGCTGAGCTGAATGCTTTTGAATCAGATGCATGTTCCGACTCTGAGTCAAAATCCAACAAAGGGAATGAAAAAGGGAAGCAGATTATTGATGTGGAGCCCAATGCCATCGTTGCCACCATGAAGATCCAGAAGGAGGAACTTGAAGATCCAGAGGAGGAGGAGCACCTCTTCCACTCCCTTATGTGGGTAAAGGGTTCCCGACTATATTTGATTGTCGACAACAGGAGCCAAAATAACCTCATTTCAGTAGAGGTTGTGAAGCGGCTGGGCTTACTGACCATAGCACACCCACAACCGTACACCATCGGGTGGCTTCACCAAGGACTGGATCTTCACGTGAGCCAACAATGTCACCTTCCATACATCATCAATTCCTTCACGAATGATGTATTATGTAACGTTAATCCCCTTGATGTTTGTGATGTATTATTAGGCCAACCATACTTATGGAAGCGACATGCTGTGTATGAGTCAAGGCCTCCCACTGTTATTGTTACTTTAGGAAATAAGTTGTACAGGATACCAGAGGTAGCACCGCCTACCACCATCTCTTTAGTTACTGCAAAACAATGCAGTAAGCTCATTTCCAAAACTGGGAAATTTGTTTCCCTGATGATACACCCTGAGTGAAAGAAGATGACGATGGCCACAACCTCCAGACAGGACCCCTTCGCATGACAACAATAGATGGACAAGGTTGTGGAGGAGTACGAGGAAATATTCACCTCCCCCACAAGGGTGCCTCTACACCATCAGGTCAAGCACTCCATCGATCTGACCCCAAGTGCATCATTGCACAATGGACCAATCTATCAATGATCTATTCTGGAGAATGAAGAAATCAAGAGGCAGATTCAGGAGCTGTTGCAGAAAGGTCACATCACATCGATTTAATTGCCCCGTGGGAGCCCGGTCATGTTGGTACAGAAGAAGGATGGGACTTGGAGACTCTGTATTGACTATCGGGCACTGAATAAGATAATTGCATAGAATAGGAACCGATCCCATGGATTGATGACCTTCTGGACCAACTCAAGGCAGGAAAATATTTCATCAAGATCGACTTGAAGTCCAGATATCACCAGGTACCAATTGAACCCTTCGATGTGTGGAAGACAACCTGCAAAGCCAAGGAGGGCCTTTTCAAATGGTTAGTTATGCCTATTGGGTTGAGGAATGCTCCTGCAACCTTCATGAGGCTGATGGATGACATCTTACAGCCACCAACTCATTTGTAGTGGTATACTTGGATGACATCCTGATCTTCAACAAAAGTTGGGAAGAGCACCTCCACCACATCCAACAGGTTCTCCAAACACTGCGGAAACACAAGTTGTGTGCCAATTTGGAGAAATGCACTTTTGGCATGACTAAGGTTCAGTATCTGAGATGAATTATTGGTGGATGGGGGGTGCATGTGGATCCAACCAAGGTCCAAGTCATTCGGGATGGGTCAACCCCAACTACTCTAACAGATCTCTACAAATTTCTGGGTCTTGCCAATTTGTACCATAGATTTGTGTTGGGATTCTCTCATATCACTTGGCCCTTGAGTCAAGTCACCAAGGGAGGAGCGAAAGAAAAATTATTTTGGTTTGAATCTCAATAGAAGGCATTCGCAATGTTGAAACATTACTTCTACTCTGCACCAATGCTCACTTTACCAGACTTGCAACATCCATTTGAGATCGAGACAGATGCCTTTGACTATGCTACTGGGGCAGTCCTTACTCAACAGGGGCATCCAGTGGCATATCACAATGAGAAACTTTCAGACACAGTCCGGAAGTATCCCACTTATGACAAAGAGATGTATTCCATTATGCAAGCCTGGCGATAATGGAAGCATTACATTTTGGGGAAGGAAACAGTCATCCACCCAGACCACTGACCCCTGCAGTTCATACAGACACAAGGGAAGTTGTAGAATGATCACCATCATAAGTGGTCCACATACCTGCAATAGTTCCATTTGATTATCAAGTATAAGAAGGGCAACACCAATAATTTTGCAGACTACCTCAGCCAACCACCAATCATGGCATTAACCACGATGCCCAACTCTTATGGGCACGAGACTTCTAATTGTCCACTTTTCTACAAAAGTGACCCAGAATTCGACCACACATACTAGACTCCCTTAGAGGGTCAGCAAGTTCCATATTTTCACCTCCAGGATGCCCTGCTATCCCACCTCGGACACCTTTGTGTTCCTTCAAGAGAGAGAGCCAAGTTGATCTTGGAAGCGCACTACAATTGGGTTGCTGGGAATTTGGGGGTCGAGAAAATGATGGTAGTACTGCAGAAGTATTTTTATTGGCCGAATCTTTGACAGGATGTCGGGAAGTACATCAGATCCTGCACTACCCGTGCCATTGCCAAATTGACCATCAAGAAGAAAGGTCTCTATACTCCACTGCCTACCCTTAGTCGACCTTGGGAATCCATCTCCATGAAATACAAGTCAGGCCTTCCTTCTACTAAGCATGGCAATGACTATGTTTTTGTGGTTGTCGAAAGATTCTCGAAGATGGCCATTATGACAGAATGCGAGACGGATATCAAGGCAGAAGCCACTGCTAAACTCTTCTTTGAACGAGTGTGGATACACTTTGGGATCCCACAGTCTATCATCTCAAATTGGGACAGTAGGTTCCTTAGTACATTTTGGTCCATTCTCTGTTCGATGCTGGGCAAAAATCTCACTAAGTCCATAACTTTCCATCCCCAAACTGATGGCCAGACAGAGGTCATTAACAAGATGATCTTACACATTATGCACATGTACAACTCAAAGCATCCATGCACATGGGATGAGAGCCTCCCCTATGTTTAGCATATCTATAACCGAGCTCTCCACAGCTCGACCAACCATAACCCTTTTCAGGTGGGCTTAGGATTCTAGCCACTATGTCCCATTGATGTGGCCATACCATTTGTAGCTACTCAAGTAGATTCGGCTCATGTCCAGTCGGAAGCTGATAAGGCAAAAAAAATTGTTGAGCACATCCAACATATCCGCCAGCGAGTCCATGACATTTTGGAGAAATCAAATGGCAAGTACAAGTAGCTACATGATCAACATTGGGTGCCACACAAGTTTCAGGTGGGTGACAAAGTCTAGTTTCATTTGTAGAAGGAATTCCTTACCTGAACCTATCAGAAACTCAAAACACTTTGATATGGTCCTTACATCATTACCAAGGCTGTGGGAGACAATGCATATGATGCAGGGGCATTCAAACCAAGAGAAAATCTTTGTAATTAGTAGACATAGGGGGTCATGTGTTTTAGGGAAATTAGTTTCCTAAGTCTCAAGTCAATGTAATGTTTAGGCTTTTAAGTGATTTAATTAGATAATGGGAGAATATATAAATGCTCTCAAAACAAATAAATGAGAACATGAGTGGTAGAAGTCAAATCCAACTCTTAAACAGTTCTATGATTCTAGGAGTGAGAGAGAGACTTCAGGAATTAAATGGAGAATAGACATGGACCATTGAGTTGATAAGGGGACTTTTCTGCTTTAAAATAGAGAAAAACATGGAAGGGATAAAGTGTCGAGGAGACTTGTTTACCTGCCACATGTGTATTCATGTAGCGAGCTTTAGGGCTTTTGTTAGAGGATTGATCGAATCCTTCGGTGATCCAATCCAATGCATTCTTATAAATATTGAACCTACGTGTTCAAGAGAGGAGACCATTAATGTTGAGAATCAGGCCTGTGTGAGAACGAGGTGTCTCAAATGTAATCTGTGCTTTTACATTAATATATGCAGGGTTTTTCCTGATTGTGTTAGAGTGTATGAAACACATGTTTTATGATTGATTATGGTGTGAAGACGTAGGTTTTGTAATTGTGGTTGCAGGCAGAGTTCTAATGAAGAACAAGCAGAGAGAGAGGAGCATGATTCAGAAGAATCGAAAGGGATCATCAAGTCCAATTGGAGCATCAGAGTAAAGCTCTGAAGAAATAGTGAAGTGAGACTGTGTAGAGATACAGAACGATTCAAAGAAATCATAATGGATTTTTGAACCATTTAAAGGGTCGAGTAATGGTCTGGAAGGTCGTTGGTTAATGGAGTTGTGAAGTTAAGTGCAAGCGGGAATGATTAAGTATTAGAAGAATGGAAGATTGAAACCTGAAGAAAACCCCAAATCATAGAAGAATTGAAGAAAGCGCGGAAAAGTTCTAAGTAAAGGAAGCGAGAAGAGGAACGAGGAGTGAGGCACAAGTATCGTTAGATCTCGTAAGAACAATGATCCAAATTATATCGCATCGGTGGATTAAGTCCCGTAAGTACAAAATCCAGTTTACACAGAGGATTGGCACAACTATAGTCGGAATTGAGTTCCGGACTTGAAGTATTATAGAGAGTGGGCTAATCTATATTAGGTCTGTAAGATCGGTGCTTTGAAGTGGAAGGATTTGGCCTGGAGGCACAACGAAATGCAATCGCGTGAATAAATCTCAACTGTCAGATCATGAATTAGATCGATGGTCGCAATTGGATCGCAGAATTCCAATCGGAGGAGTTAAGGCTGGCGGTCAATGGAATAGAGCGCAACAAGATGCCGATAGTGATATAGCCGATATGTGATAATCGGCGATCGGAGATATCGGGTGATCAGAGGTCGGCCTTAATATAGTGCAATACTGTGGAGAGATTGAAGGTGTGGACTTGATGACAATTATAAGTGTCAGTGGATAAGTTTTGAATTCTGTCTTATATGATTTGGGTGGAAGGTTAGTGCAATTCCTTTGTATTGTGTAAAGAGTTGTGTCGGGTGGTTTAAGGCTTAAGTGGTGTTTAACGATTCCGATAGTCATATATTGGAGGTTGAGGGGTGATGAACCACATATGTGGTAAGGCCTGGAAAGATAGCCGATAGCTGTTGCGATGAGGTTGAACCTCGGGTTCTGTGCGATAGTCGTACGAAAGGCGAAGGAAGTTATGTTTTGGGCATTTTCCCTTTATACAAGGATTTTATAAGGAAGAGCACCAATAGAGCATTTAAGTGTAAATACATATATAACCAATGGTTGAAGGAGAAAGGTTTTATATGCGTTCAAAGAGCTCAATTAAGGTTTTTGGGAGTGATTGAGTCCCGATAGGAAGGTTCAGGCGGGGTGATTGAAGTTCCGATAATAAAGGAACTTATAAAGGGCCTTGACCATTTATGGTTTGAATATTTAACTCCATTGTAGAGTTAAATACCTGGGACAGTTGTGTTATGCAGATTCTTGCATACTATGGGTATATGCTGGGTAACCCTGGCATCATTTTGCTAAGTATGGTTATATGTTGGGGGACTTGTGCATCATTAGTGATATCAAAGCATATTTGCAATATGTAAGGGGGAACTTTGAAGTTCTTGGAAGACTATAGCAGTTCCAGTAGAGGCTTGGAGTAAACAGGAACAGATAATTTCTTAAAGGAAAGAAAAAGCAAGATTGCTTAATGCAAATTCTGAAGGAAAGAGGACTTGAGGGACAAAACAGAGGACAATCTATTCAAAGTGCAGAAGAATGGGTGAAACAAGATCATGCTAAGGTCTTGAAGGAAAGGTAATATGTTATGTTCTATTTTAAATTGAGAATGTGTGTTTTTATACTAATGCATAGGTGACAGCAAGAGAAGCTGTGAGAGGAGAACCAGATGTGTTCTTGAAGACAGAGTAAGGAGAATACTATAAAAGAATAAGTGGCAGTGAACCTGAAGAATCCAACAAGAGATTGGATAGAGAGGACAATTGAAGTGTTCTCAAGAGGAAGTGAGAGATTGCAGAAGCCTAGAAGGAGCAAAGATGTTGCTCAAGAGGAGGTTCCAGACAGAGGACCGTACTTACCAAAAGACTGAGTGAGGAGAGCTTAGTGAGGCAAAATTGCAGCCAGGAGGACTAGATGTTGCAGGGGCTTGTTGCAAAGGAGCTCATGAAGAAATAGGAGAATATGACTACTGATAGTCATAGCAGAGGTTCATAAAAAAGCCACAGTAGAAGAAAGATGAAGAAAGGGGATGCCAAAGTAGATGGCAAGAGGATGAGTCAAGAAGAAATTGACAAATAGGTTGCTAAATTAAAAGAACAACTCAATGCATTGAGGAGAATGCTTGAGGAAAACCAGAGACTAGGTTGGGTCTTGAGGAAGAAGCCAGTAAAATTGCAAGAAATGCAGAAAAAGCTACAACAAAAGCAAGTGAAGTGGCTGATGGAAAAACTCAAGGAAGCTGAGTTGGAAATGGAAATGGAAGAGTACATTTGTGAACCAGAACAAGGAGAAATTCTGGGAGAGACTGAAGATGAAAACTTGAAGATTGAAACTTCAAGTGAGACTAAAGGGTCACATGGGTTTAAAACTGACAATTTGTGTGTGTGTCCAGGTGAAACATGTAAAGAAGGGCAATTTGCTGATATTGTCGTAGAGAATGAAGAAGATAAGCAGAATCAAAATTCTATTTTGGAAGAAGATGAGATAGATAGGTCTCATATACAGTTGGGGGAAGATATCAAGCAACCATGTGAAGGGCTTGAGGAGATTGAAGAAGAGACCATCGAAGAATTTCTGAATCATATGAAGGATTTAGAATAGCAAGGAGATACATGGCTGAACCATCAAGTGAGACCATAGGGTCTTATGTTTTTAAGACTAATAGTTTGTCTGTGGATGCAGAACATATGTAGAAGAATTTTAATACAGATGGTGAGACAAGGATAGCTCTTGGAGAAAGTCAACAACAAGAGATTGAAGGCAAACTTGAGGAAGAGACTATGTTAGCTGAAAACATAGTAAAGGATCATCAATTCACTATGATGATAGGAACAGTAGAAATAGCCATGAAAGCTGTTGAGACAGTCAATAAAGAAGAAGAACATCTACTGAAAGATGTTAAGGAAAAGGAAGTCTATGCAAAAAACTTAACAAAGGGAGAAAGAACACTAACAAAGGAGTGTTTTGAAGAGGATGGACAGTCTTTGGAAGATGTTGAAAGTCTAGAGGAGTACTCTAGGAGAATAGAGTATGATGGAGAAGACCTCTTGAATAAGGGAAGTAGTGATTTGTTGCAGCAGAAAGACCTTGAGATTACAAGGGTCAAAGGAAGAAAATGTTTTAATACTATAACACAGCATGTGAAGGATGAAGCTCGAAGAAGAGAGCATTGTGATGAAGTGCTTGCTAAGTGTGAAGAGGAAATTAAACTGCTGGAGAAACTGATGAGAGAACCTGACGGTAGAATAGAAGCTGTAGTTATAGTTTCTGAAGAAGAAGATGTGTCTCAAGTAGCCATGGAGACAGGAAGATGTAATAATTTGTTTGCAGGTTCATTAAAAAGCATGAATGAGTATGAGTATGTGATCAAAGAGATTGAGTAGAGATTGTTTGAAGATGGTAAGGAGGCAGTAGGAATCAAACAATTTCAAAGTGAAGATAACCAGCAACAGGTTAAAGGAGGAGAAGTTCACTACTGTGAACCCAAGCAGGAAGACATCATTAGAACAGATGGTGTGGAAGAGAGACTAACTGACAGTCTCATGAATTCTGCTAAGAATTCAAATCAGCATACTGGTGTGATGACCGAGGAAGAAGAAACAATGCAGCAAATTGAATTGTTGCCAAAGGAAAATGAGGCACAACAACCTTGTGTTTTTAATTTTAACAAGTGTTTTGTGAGTGTAGGTTTAGTTGTAGATGCTAGAGGGAATTTGGCATAGATGAGTAGCCAAATAAAGATGGAAGAAGAAGACTCCATGGGAAAATTTAATCCATGGAACAAAGATGTTAAATTGTTGGAGAGAATGCTGAAAAATCATGATTTAATCATGAAAGAGGGTAAGGAAGATAGGGAGGCAGCAAGTAAAAGAGAAGTCAGCATAGGAGTCACAACAAGTGTTCAAGCAAGAGCAAGCAAACCAAAAGTTGAATCAAGCATTGAAGCAAGAAAAACAGAACACGAAAAAGAACAACAGATTGAAGAACTAGTGGACAGCAACAACAACCTGAAACAAAAATAAGGAGGCAGAAAAATGAAGCAGCATATGAACCAGTCCAAAGATGTGTTGGAGACAAATATTGAAGAAATGTGGGAGCTGATGATGAAGTAGTTGAAATGGAGGAAAATGGTAGAAGAAGCAAGCAAGATTAATTAGAAGTTGAACCTGATTGACAAGAAGAAGAAGATGGAGCAAAAGACAACAGAAGTGCAACAGCAACAAGGGAACAAAATGTGTAGACAGTTACAGAACAAAGTGTGGGATCCAAGAAGACAAAGATCAGAAAGCACATGATCAGGAGATCATGAAAAATTTCTACTTTGGGAGTCTGATGCAGTAGCATTCAACCCAAGAGAAAATCTTTGTAATTAGTCGACATAGGGGGTCATGTGTTTTAGGGAAATTAGTTTCCTAAGTCTCAAGTCAATATAATGTTTAGGCTTTTAAGTGATTTAATTAGATAATGGGAGAATATGTAAATGCTCTCAAAACAAATAAATGAGAACGTGAGTGGTAGAAGTCAAATCCAACTCTTAAACAATTCCATGATTCTAGGAGCGAGAGAGAGACTTCAGGAATTAAATGGAGAATAAACGTGGACCATTGAGCTGATAAGGGGATTTTTCTGCTTTAAAACAGAGAAAAATATGGAAGGGATAAAGTCTCAAGGAGACTTATTTATCTGCCACATATGTATGCATGTAGCGAGATTTAGGGCTTTTGTTAGAGGATTGATCAGATCCTTCAATGATCCAATCCAATGTATTCTTATAAATAGTGAACCTGCGCGTTCAAGAGAGGAGGCCATTAATGTTGAGAATCAGGCCTGCGTGAGATCGAGGTGTCTCGAATGTAATCTATGCTTTTACATTAATATATGCAGAGTTTTTCCTGATTGTGTCAGAGTGTATGAAACGCATGTTTTATGATTGATTATGGTGTGAAGCCGTAGGTTTTGTAATTTTGGTTGCAAGAAGAGTTAAAGGGAAGAACAAGTAGAAAGAGAGGAGCACGATTAGAAGAATCGAAAGGGATCATCGAGTCCAATTGGAGCATCAGAGTAAAGCTTTGAAGAAATAGTGAAGTGAGACTACACAGAGATGCATAATGATTCAAAGAAATTGTAATGGATTGTTGAACCCTTCAAAGGGTCGAGTAATGCTCTGGAAGGTCGTTGGTTAATGGAGTTGTGAAGTTAAGTGCACGCAGGAACAAATTGAGTAGCAGAAGAACAAAAGATTGAAACCTGAAGAAAACCCCAAATCACAGAAGAATTCAAGAATGTGCGGAAAAGTTCTAAGTAAAGGAAGCGAGAAGAGGAATGAGGAGTGAGGCACAGGTACTGTTAGATCTCGTAAGATCAACGGTCCAGATTATATCGCATCAATGGATTAAGTCCCATAAGTATAAAATCTAGTTTACACTGAGGATTGGCACAAATATATTCGGAATTGAGTTCTGGACTTGAAGTATTATGGAGAGTGGGCTACTCTATATCGAGTCCATAAGATCGATGCTTTGAAGTGGAAGGATCTGGCCTAGAGGCACAGCGAAATGCGATCGCATGAATAAATCTCAATCGTCGGATCATGAATCAAATCAACGATCACGATTGGATCGCAGAATCACAATCAGAGGAGTTAAGGCTGACGGTCAATGGAACTGAGCGTAGTGAGATGCCAATAGTGATATCACCGATATGCGATAATCAGCGATCGAAAATATCGGGTGATCGGAGGTCGACCTTAATATAGTGAAGTACTATGGAGATATTGAAGGTGTGGACCTAACGACAATTATAAGTGTCAATGGATAAGTTTTGAAGTCCGCCTTATATGATTTGGGCGGAAGGTTAGTGCAATTCCTTTGTATTATGTAAAGAGTTGCGCCGGGTGGTTTAAGGCTTAAGCGGTGTTTAATGATTCCAATAGTCATATATCAGAGTCGAAGGGGTGGTGAACCACATATGTGGTAAGGCTTAGAAAGATAGCCGATAGCGGTTGCGATGAGGTTGAACCTCAGGTTCTGTGCGATACTCGTACAAAAGGCGGAGGAAGTTATGTTTTGGGTATTTTCCCTTTATACAAGGATTTTATAAGGAAGAGCGCCAATAGAGAATTTAAGCGTAAATACATATATAACCAATGGTTGAAGGAGAAAGGTTATATATGCGGCCAAAGAGCTCAAACTAAGGTTTTTGGGAGTGATTGAGTCCCGATAGGAAGGTTCAGGTGGGGTGATTGAAGTTCCGATAAGAAAGGAACTTATAAAGGGCCTTAACCATTTATGGTTTGAAGATTTAACTCCATTGTAGAGTTAAATAATTGGGACAGTTGTGTTATGCAAATTCTTGCATACTGTGGGTATATGCTGGGTAACCCTGGCATCATTTTGCTAGGTATGGTTATATGCTAGGGGACCCATGCATCAGCATATGAGCTCAACATTCCCCCATTCCTTGGCCTGCACCCAATGTTCAATGTGGAATGCCTTTGACCATACTTCCCACCATTGCTGGACACATCATACATTGCAAAACATCTCACACCTATAGAGTTAAATCCACATTGCATGGAACAAGCCACAACTGATTAGATCATGGAAATGCAAATCAATAATACCCGATAGCAAAGGATCCAACTATATCGAGTTGTCAAAGCAGGCCACCTCCTTCACCAGGGACCAAGTTCAGCAGAAGTTTCCTCATCTCATGGAGGAACTCAACGCAATGGGGACCATTGCTTCCTAAGGGGGGAGGAATGATCCAGGTGGATATTGGTGGCCACTCACCTATTCCACTTGGACCCCAACCATTGTTTCTTTCAGTTTTTCAGTTTCCTTATTTGTAGCACAATTTTCTATTTTTGGCAGTTTTTTGGGTCCTAAACTTCCGGAGCCGTTTTGAGGCCCTAAATGACGTTTTTTGGGAAATTGGGACCAACACAAGGCCTAGACAAATGTTGGTGATTCAAAATTTCTAGTCCTTGGATAGATCTTTCTAACAAGGTATTGTGCATGTCAAACAGAGATCATATGCTAAAGTTACGACCCCGGGAATTTGACGTACCAATTTACCCAAACATGGCCCATAGTTTTGGCGCTTCATTTCCTAGGGTTAGCTTTTTTGATGTTTAGGTTTTTCCATTGTTTCTCAATAATAAATAGGCCTTTGAGCCTCATTGTAACATAGTTCAGAGGCATGTAGCCGCCACATCTCTTCTCAGAGATAAGCTACCACCACCTGAGCTAGTGTTATTTCCATTCTATTTGTAAGCATATTTTAGTATTTGATATTAATGAAATGAAGTGTTATTTCTATTGCATATTTGTATTTGTCGTTATCTGTGTAATTTGTTGTGTTCTTGTTTAAATCTAGATCATGAACCCTCTAGTTATAAAGAAGCTAGTCAATATAGTGAATGGAAGGCGACCATGGAAGAGGAATATGAATCAATACTTAAAACCAAAACTTGGGATCTAGTTGAACTACCAGAAGGAAAACAACCCATACATTGTAAATGGTTATACAAGCCTAAATTTAAAGCAGATGGGAGTATAGACAAATATAGAGCTAGGTTGGTTGCAAAGGGGTACTCACAATTAGAAGGTATTGACTATGAGGAAACCTTTGCCCTTGTAGCTAAATTAAACACAATCAGAATGTTAATAGCTACCAAACATCATTGGACGATACACCAGCTAGATGTGAAATATTCATTCTTAAATGGTGAATTAAAAGAAGAAGTGTATTTAGTGCAACCTGATGGGTTTGTTAAATAGGGGGAAGAACATTTAGTCTATAGATTGAAGAAAGTATCGCATGGACTGAAACAGGTACCTAAGTCATGGTATGACAAAATTGATTAATTTTTCGTACAACATAATTATAAAAGAAGCAAGAATGACCCTAATCTGTACACTGTGTTTGAAAAAGAGGGGTGAATTGTTTTGATTTCTTTATATGTAGATGATCTTATCATTACAGGAAATGCAAATGAAATCATTAAAGAAATCAAGGTGCAGATGTCACAGGTTTTCAAGATGAAAGATATTGGAGAGCAACACTATTGTTTGGGTCTGAAAGTCTGGAGGGATTCTGGCCAAAATTTTCTGTCACGGGGTAAGTATGTCAAGAGCTTACTAAATTTTTTTAGAATGGATCAGTGCAAAGCTGCAGTAGTGCCTTTACAACAGAATACCAAACTTCAGAATGATGATGGTTCTAAGGAGGCATGTGCAACATTGTATAGAAAATTGGTTGGGAGTCTAATCTACTTGACTACAACTAGGCCTGATTTGGCTTATGTAGTCAATGTATTGAGCCAATTCATGTCAAAGCCTCTTGAGAGTCATTGGGTTGCAGCGAAAGGTGTCTTAATGTATTTGCAAGGAATCTTAGACTTTGGTATTATTTACACTGATTCGTTTGATGTTAGATTGACAGGTTTTTCAGACTCTGACTGGGCTAAAAATCTAGATGACCGACGATCCATAACAAGTTATGCATTCAACATTGGGTCCAGGGTCATTGCATGGAGTAGTAAAATCAGAACACAGTATCCTTGTCTTCAGTAGAAGATGAGTATCAAGCGATGTGTGTAGCAACTTGTGAAGCAGTTTGGTTGAGGATACTTCTCCATGACACTAGAGAAGAATAGAAGGTTGCAACAGTTATCAAATGCGACAACCAGAGCTCTATCAAACTTGCAAATAATCCATTATTTCATAAAAACACAAAGCACATTGATACACAGTTTCATTTTGTCAAGGAGAAATTTTAGTCAAAGGAAATCCATATTGAATATTGTAATAAATGTGACAATGTTTCTGATATTTTCACTAAGCCTCTCGGTAGAATCAAGTTTGAATTGTTTAGGGAAATATGAGGAATACTTATGAACCCCTTTCTCCATTAAGGGGGAGTGTTGCAGATAATGTAGAATATGTAAATTAGGAGAGATTCGGTTCATAGAGCATTAGATTAGGAATTAGTTCCTATTTATTAGGCATTTTTTCTAACTTCCCTACTTGTGTGAAAACTATATATATTTTTTATTGTAAGATGATTGATGTAGAGCATTATGCTAGAGGCAGTCTCCAGGTGGAGCTCCTCACCTGTGAGCTACCTAGTTTATTAATAAAGTTGATTCTTCAATTTTTAACATTAGATGTATCTGAACTCTCTAGATTCACTTAGAGTTGTGAGAGGAATAAAAGATGTGAACATTCCGAGGAACAAAATTTGAGAAGTTGTAAACATTTTTTTGAATTTAAAATTTGAAGAAAAGTTTACAATTAAATTAGCTTGATAATTTTGAAGTAAAAATGAATCTATTCTCTTTCTTAATAATATTATTTATATAGATTTAAATTTCATATAATACATATGTTGAAATTTCTAAGTCCGACACGTCAGAAATCCCTACTACACTATCTCATTTATTTTCTCCTACTTGTTCTTTTCATTAACAAGTTATTTATAAATATAAATACCGAAAGGAAACTCAAATGCAGCCTTAACACATATACAGATCAACAACTGAAGTAACTGAGACAAACACACAAGGGACACCTTTATTTTTGGACAATCATCCCTGGAAAAACTCAATGCGAGAAAACTGATGCAACAGCTATGAGGGTTTTATTATTATGCAATTTATGAATATAACTAGGGTGCCAGAAATGGCTCACCCAATAGAGAATTCCCTCGGCAGAAGTACCTCTCCTTAATGATAGATATTCTGACTGATCAGTCACTGAACGATCGATCCCACAGAAACTACGACAGCTCCTTAGCTGGACAACGAAAGCTGCTCCAAGTTTCTGCACTGTTCTGTATCACTCTGCTAGGGACTGTGTCACCCTCTCAGCTCACCAACACTCGGTGTTCCCCACGAAAATCACCCAGCGCTACATCTTGGCCCTGCGTCAGCTCTGCTAGCCTCTGCATAGCTATTGATGCCTCTGCACAGCTACTGATGCCTCTGTGTCAGCCCCTTGGCTCTCTGTGTCAACCCTCTGGCCCTTTGTGTCACCCACGCTGGCCTCCTTACCCTCTGCGTAAGTCCCAACTGCTTCTGCGTTAGCCTCCTTAAGTTCTGCGTTGTCTCTCTAGCACTACCTCTGCCTCTCTAGTATGTATTCTCGGCCTCGTGCCGAACTGCCCCTTGCTGCAACAAACTACTAGCTCAATTCTCTCAGCAAAACCCCACTCCAAAAAATCGAACTCACTGATCAATTTGGTGTATCTCCAACTAACCCTCAAGCCTCCTCTTTTACTTTCCCCGTTGATTCTTCGACGACCGAGATTAAGTCCCTAATCAATGGCTAAGATTAGATTTGGATTGATCCATGTTATTTAGAAAATTCTCACCCAATTTTATATTTTTTTTTTCTCGGTAAAGACTAAATCTATTAGGTAAAATATAGTACAGACAGGAAAAGCAAAAGACTGTCAGACCGGAAATGATGGATTCATCAACCTCGGTCCCGGAGGAAAGATACATTCACAGAGCTGCAGGAAAAGCAAAAGACCGACAGACCGGAAATGATGGCTCACCCAATTTTATATTAATACCCATTAAAATTTTAATTTTCCTAAGTTTAGACTTAGGAACCCCATTAAAAATATTGACTATTTTAATATCTCTCCAACCGGGTGGGATTTCCCCAAACGATTTATGAGACTTGGAGATATTATGCGTCTTAGTCTATCCACCAATTTTCATGGCTAGAGCACATTCGATGCTACCACAAATCAACACTCACTCTTAGTGAGGAATATGCTCTAGTAATGATTCACCATGGAAACATCACACTGATCCTATGAACTAGTACCTGTGCTAATGCTTGGCCTGTTGTCTCACATCATCTACACTACTACTCCTTGTACTTCTTCCCATGACGCTACCACTATCACTGCCACATCTGTACTACAACTCCCTCTCAATATGTTTCCCATGTTACCCCTAGCACTGCCACTGCTAACTGCTGCACCGCAACTCAGTTACCAAGAAGTAAGTAACTGAATTCTCCCAAATACTAACATCCTGGTCAGTCTGGAAGCCTCGTGAAACTAAAGTTTCCTTTACTTCTATCCTTTTCTCTGTCTCTTGCTATTGCGCTGCTGCATACACGTTTGTACCTCTCACACTGCTACAACCTCTGTAGGTTTTAACCCCGTACAAAAATTACCTGTATACGAATTCTAAAACACAGAAAATAAATAATGCAAGAGTAGAACACATAAAACACATATACACAAATATTTCCCCTAGATCCCAAAACCAGGACTACCAGCTTGATTTTTCATTATGTTCCTTTCAATGTTACAATACATATTTATACATGCCGAAGCATCCAATACCATGGACCGAAAACCATCGCGTCCAATACCATGGACCGAAAACCATCGCGTCCAATACCATGGACCGAAAACCATCGCGTCCAAAAACATGTGAGAAAATCATGCACAAAACCATAGGTGGGTCCACCCAACCTAACATGGGGTCCAAAACCAAAATTTTCCAGGGTGCTACCCCAGACCCCATAAAGTGGGGTTACGGGTGCCTCTCAAACCCCCTGTTAACTACGTGGAAAGAATATAACACAACCCAACATTCTCCCACTTGTTGTTTTCTTTCCACAGGGGGCCACAAGAGAGCTTAGTCATTTTTCTAGCCCTGAAATGCCCATTGTCTCTCTACACCAAGAGAACTTCTTAGAGCTCATAGATTTTGTCAATGCATCTGCAATATTCTTCAAAGTGTCCACCTTTACCAACAACACCTTTTTGTCTTCTATCATATCCCTCACAAAGTGATACTGAACATCAATGTGCTTTGTCTTTGAATGATATGCGGGGTTCTTTGCCAAGAAAATTTCACTTTGGCTGTCACAGTCTATCCTTATAGCTTTCTGTACTAACCCAATACTTGAACACAATCTCTGCAACCAAACTGCTTCCTTGCTTGCATGAGTGGCTGCCATGTATTCTGCCTCTGTAGTTGACAGTGCCACTACAGATTGTTTCTTACTCATCCAACTGACTGCACCTCCAAATAGGTTAAACACATACCCACTTGTAGATCTTCTCTGATCCAGATCTCCAGCCCAGTCTACATCAACAAAGCCATGAATATCCAACACATTGTCCAATCCTGGTCTTCCTTGGTAGCACAAACCATAATCACTAGTGCCACGCAAATACCTGAAAACCTGCTTCATTGTTGTCCAGTGCTCCTTCCCTCGTTTTGATATAAACTTGCTCAATACTCCCACTGCATGTGCAATGTCTGGTCTAGTGCAGACCATTGCATACATTAGGCTACCGACTTCACTTTCATATGGAACACAGGACATGTCCTCTTCCTCTTCTTGTGTCTTGGGACATTGTTCAGTAGATAACCTCACACCTACAGGAATAGGAACCTTCACCAGTTTACTATCCTGCATATTAAACCTCTGCAATATTTTCTCGACATACTTTGGTTTAACCAAAGCTTCCTCTTTGCCCAATCTCTTCTAATTTCCATGCCCAAAATATAGTTTGCAGCATCAAGATCTTTCATGTCGAATTTGGAGGACAATTGGGTCTTCAAATCATGGATAACTTCCTTGTCATTTCCAACCAACAACATATCATCCACATACAAGACCAGATAAATAACATGGTCACCAATTAATTTAAAATACACACAGTGATCTGCTTTACTTCTAGTGAAGCCAAGTCCCCGTATAAATGTATGAAATTTCTGATACCACATCCTTGGTGACTGTTTTTACCCATATAAAGACTTCTTTAACTTACATACCAGTTCTTTCTTACCCTTCACCGCAAAGCCTTCAGGTTGCTTCATGTAGATATCCTCTTCCAGATTCCAATGAAGAAATGTTGTCTTCACATCCATCTGTTCTACCTCAAAATCAAAAGCAGCAGCAACAGATAAAAGTAATCTAATAGAAGTTACCTTGGCAACAGGAGAAAAAATATCACCAAAATCAATTCCCGACACCTGGGAATAACCTTTTGATACCAACCGAGCTTTGTATTTCTCCACTTTTCCTTCTGCATTTGTCTCCTTTTTGAACACCCATTTGCTGCCAATGGGTTTCCTTCCAGCTGGCAACTCCACCAGATCCCAAGCATCATTTTTGTGCAATGATGCCATTTCATCAACCATGGCCTCTTTCCAAAGTTTTCCATCCTCTGAATCCATTGCTTCCTTCACAGTTCTGGGATCATCATTAGTAACAGACAAAGCAAAATTTGAACAAAAAGTAGATGGACTATACCTTTCTGGCTGCCTTCTTTCTCGAACTGATCTTCTCACAGCTGGAGCTTGTGGCTCTTCATCTTCTGATTCCTCCTCTACTGTAGAGTCTGATTCTTCCTCCTTTATCTCAAACTCTATCTTCTCAGGTTCCTTTGGTTGTACTTCATGTTTAATAACATCTTTCACCTCTATGAACACCACATCTTAGCTGTACATAACCTTCCTTGTTACTCGGTTCCAAAGCTTATAACCCTTTAAACCATCCTTATACCCAATAAAGATGCACTTTTCAGATTTACTATCCAACTTTGTTCTTTTCTCCTTTGGAACATGTACATATGCATCACATCCAAATACCCTCATATGTGAAAGAGAGGTTTTCTTACCACTCCATACCTCTTGTGGAGTCTTATCCTCCAACGCTGATGAAGGTGAACTGTTGACCAGGTAACATGTAGTATCCACCGCCTATACCCAGAATTCCTGTCCTAACCTGGCACCACTGAGCATGCTTCTTGCCCTTTCCATCAACGTCTTGTTCATTCTTTCTGCAACTCCATTTTGCTGAGATGTATATGGAGTAGTCTTCTGCTGTGCTATACCACACTTCTTGCAGAATTCTTCAAATTCCTTACTGTAAAACTCTCCATGATTATCTATCCTCAGCACCTTTATCTTCTTCTCTGTCTGGTTTTCCACCAGAGCCTTAAATTCTTTAAACCTATCAAAAACTTCAGATTTCTGCTTAAGGAAATATATCCATGTATTCCTTGAGAAGTCATCTATAAATGATACATAGTACAAAAACTTACCCAGTGATGGAACCTTCACAGGTCCAAACACATCACTGTGCACAAGCTCTAATATATGTTTCGCCCTCTTACCACCAGAGGGGAAACTCACCCGATTTTGCTTCCTGTATACACAATTTTCACAGAAATCAAAATCCAGAGAGCTATTACTCATACCTTCTACCATACCTTTACCATGAAGTATTTGAAGGCCCTTCTCTCCAATATGTCCAAGCCTTTGATGCCACAACATGGTTTTTTCTCCAGAAGCCACTAGATGTTTTGCTCCACTTTCAAGAACCACGAAACTGTTGCACCCATCAACAACAGTGCTACCTTGTAGCTTGCACAGAGTTCCAATCAGAACTCCCCGCATCAATACCAGTGCTCTCCGAACCATCTTGCAGGTATCCTTCTCGAACACTATTTTTACACCTGCATCATCCATCTTACTAATAGAAATAAGATTTCTGGCTAATGCAGGAATATGCAGAACACCCAGAAGTGTTCTAACCCTTCCACCTTGCAGCTTCAACTTTACTTTTCCACGACCAATGATTCTAGCCTTCCTGTCATCCCCCAAGAAGACATCACCACCATCATATTTCTCATACTCGCAGAACCACTCTCTATGGAGAGTGAAGTGAAAGGATGCTCCTGAGTCAATCAACCATGCCTCATGATCTACATGTGTACTTGAAGAAGCCAAGTACACATCCCCACCTTCATCTGAGGTGGTTTTTGCCTCTGCAGAAGGAGCCTCATCAGATCCCTTTCCTTTGTCAAGAACTTTATATTTACAATCCCTTTTAAAGTGGCCTTCCTTTCCGCATTTCCAGCACACCACCTTTACAGGTTTTCCTGGAGATTTAGATCTCCCTCTAGATTTAGATCTCCCACTCGATGACTTATTTTTGTTTCTGTTCTGGGACCGTCCTAGTACAGAAAAGGCATCACCATTATGGCTCTCCATATTTTTCCGTCTCATCTCCTCCGTCAGCAAAGATGAGAATATTTCATCAAACTACAAGGCAGTTGCATTGCTACCTATTGCAATAACCAGACTATCCCAGGAATTTAGTAAAGAACACAACAAACCAATGCACTTATCTTCATCTGAAATTTTAATATCAATAGATTCTAACTGACTTACCACAGTATTAAATGCGTTCAGATGCTCTGTCACCGAGTCTCCATCTTTCATCCTCAGGTTATACAGCTTTTTCCGTAGGAACAGTTTATTCACCAAAGACTTAGATTGGTACAAAGTCCCTAACTTGTCCCACAAAGCCTTAGCTGTAGCTTCCTCTGATACATTCATCAATACTGAATCTGAGACACATAATCGTATTGTGCTCTTTGCCTTCCGATCCAACTTCTTCCATTCTTCATCAGACACTCCCGTTGGTTTAGCACCTGGATCTACCACGATCCACTAATCTTTATCCACCAACAAATCCTCCATCTTGAGTTTCCACAACTCAAAACTCTGACCATTAAATTTCTCGATCTCATCTTTCCACTACTTGCCATCTTCTTTCACCACCAGAATCAATCTCGCAGATCCCCCACTGAACAGGGTCTACCACAGGCCCAAGCAAAACCCCTCAGCAACAAAGGCGTCCCCTTGAAGCCAAATCTGCTCTGATACCAAATGTAGGTTTTAACCCCGTACAGAAATTACCTGCATACAAATTCTAAAACATAGAAAATAAATAATGCGAGAGCAGAACATATAAAGCACTTATACAAAGAGATTTTCCCCTGGATCCCAAAACCGGGACTACCAGCTTGATTTTTCATTATGTTCCTTTCAATGTTATAATACATATTTATATATACCGAAGCATCCAATACCATGGACCGAAAACCATCGCGTCCAAAAACATGTGCGAAAATCATGCACAAAACCATAGGTGGGTCCGCCCAACCTAACATAAGGTCCAAAACCAAAATTTTCCAGGGTGCTGCCGCGAACCCCATAAAGTGGGGTTACGGGTGCCCCTCAAACCCCTTGTTAACTACGTGGAAAGAATATAACACAACCCAACATCTGCACTGCTGCTCCTTGTACTTCTTCCCATGACACTACCACTATCACTGCCACATCTGTACTACAACTCCCTCTCAATATGTTGCCCATGTTTCCCCTAGCACTGCCACTACTAACTGCTGCACCGCAACTCAGTTACCAAGAAGTAGGTAACTGAATTCTCCCAAATACTGACATCCTGGTTAGTCTGGAAGCCTCGTGAAACTAAATTTGCCTTTACTTCTATCCTTTTCTCCCTCTCTTGCTACTGCGCTGCTACATACACATCTGTACCTCTCACACTATTACAACCTCCACTATGTTGCCTCGGATTTCTTCACCCAAGCACTGCCTTGTTGCTCCACCTAACCCTTGTCATTTTGATACTATCGTTAAGGGATCCTGTAGCCGGATATGATCCAATAGTTTTGGCACCTCAAGGATCGTGCCCCTATTTTGTAGTCCTCCTTACTACAACTCAATGTCTCCCCACCTCTTCTCTAGAGGTGCATGAGCACTCATGGTACATTCGTCATCAGTCTCGACCTCTTTCTTTGCCTTAGCTAGAGCTTCCTTGGAATCAGAAGCCTCTCCCTTGTTTTTATTCATGGGACACTGGGATGCATAATGTCCTAGCTCCCCACATTGGAAGCACTTCACCTTAGAGATATCCTTCTTCTTCCTCTTCCCTTGTTGTCCCACAGATGCTAGAGCCACATCCTCCTCCTCCTCTTTCTTGATTCGAATTCCCTTGCCACTACTCTCCGCCTTGGTCAACCTCCTGATCTCTTCTTAGCGAAGAGCTTCCCACATCTCCTCCCATCATGGAAGAGTTTCCCTACCTAAAATACTTTGGAAAAATGTCTCCCATTCCTCGAAGACTGCATTCAGGGCAGTCTTGACCATAAATTATGGATCCGGTGTAGACCCCACGGAAGTAAGTTGGTTGTAAATCTCCTACAACCTAAGAAGGGATGGATCTATCTACTCTCCCTTCTTCATCTGATACGACCATGACTGATTTTCCAATAGCACTTCCGCTGCACTGAAGTGCCCTGATACATGGTCGTCAAAGTATTCCACATCTCCTTTGCTATGTTCTTTTCGGCAATATGTGGTATGAAATGATCTTTGACCCTGTCTAGGATCATGCACTTCGCCCTCACCATTGCATCCTCATACTTCTCATTCTTATTTGGGTCGATCGGGATAGCCACTGTTCTCAAGGCAAAGCCCTTGATGCGATGTCAATCTAGCACTGCCAGGATCCTGGCCTTCTAGATGACAAAGTTGGAAGCCCTATCCAACCTGTCATGAATCCTCAGTCTGTTCATTGCCATTTCAACTCCTCTTTGGACTCCCTCTGAGATTCGACTTCCCTCCTAGAAATGTCCCTCTAAGTCATGATTTCCCTCCTCTAAATCCTCTAGCCAGCTGTCGAACCGTTCCTCTCCAATCCTTCTTGCAACTGCAACTTGGATATGGATTTCTTGGCTAGAAATCCGTTAAGGTAATGGCTCCCTCTACCTTGGTTCCGTCTCCTTAGGTATTTTTCTGTTCTGACAAAACCAACACCCGACCGACTTCTCAACCACAATCTGGCGACATCTCCATAAGCCTTGACAATTGAAGAAACTGAGCCTTTCAAGCTCTACGCACTCTTGGCAACGACAAAATCTACTCCTCCTGGCCACAACATCGATCCTTCTTGGCTGAGAAATATGATCGGGTACTGTGTAGGTTTGATCTTCCCCTCTCTACCTCTGCACTGCCCTCCTCCTGGCTTGAAATGATGATGTAGACCCTCTGCATCACTTCTTCTCTGTTGTTTCTACTCTGGAACAACGCTATCTCTCGGGACAATTTCTACTTTAAGAGAAATTCTTCGGCGTAAATCACAAGATAAATCATTTGTCGACGCGTTTCGAACCAACAAGTGTGGTTCATCGTCAGGACAAGTTGAAGAAACAGATCCAGCTTAGCGTGTTAAATAGTGTGAGCAGAGACTCCAAAGGCTATCCCGACTAACGGCTAATTTTGACTTTAGGACCAGAGTCAAGATTTAGTGGAAATTAGTTAAATTATGTGAATATATAACAATATAAAATAATTTAAAAATGTTAAAGGTTAGTTAGAAAGTTATTAAAAATTATAATTTGTTATTTAAATGGGACTTAAAGTATAAAGTATATATATATATATATATATATATCTATATATATATATATATATATATATATATATACAAAGGTTAGTTAGAAAATTATTGGAATAATAAAATTGAAATATACATAAAAATAATAATATATAAAGTTTAATTACGAAAGTTATAAAAGGTAAAAAGATTTTATTTCATTTTAATAAATAAATTCAATATATATATATATATATATATATAGATATATATATAAATAATAAATAAATAAATAATAATAATAATAATAATGAAAATTAAATGAATAATAAATTAATTAGAATAAATAAATTAAGCGAGAGAAAAAAAATAAAAAAATAAAAAATAAATAAATAATAATAAATTAATTAATTAATTAAAATAAATAAAACAAGTGAGCAAAGAAGGAAAAAAAAACCTAATAATAATAATAATAATAAAAATGAAAATTAAATTAATAAATAAATCAAGTGAGCGATATATATATATATATATAGAGAGAGAGAGAGAGAGATACAGAGACAAAATGAGAGACCCTAGGAGGAAGGAGAAGACAAGGTGCCAAGGAAAAACAACGACATAAAGGGGAACCAACGAAAGCAAGAAAGGGTAAGACTAGGAAGAAAGGGCCGGGATCCAGCAGCTACTGATCTTCCAGCCGTCATCTCTATTGAGATTGCTCGGCCTTCTTTCAATTTCAATAGCTTCCCTGAATTTACGGTGATGGAACTGAGCAACCCTGGCAATAACCTTGGCCTCCTCAATACACACATGATGCTTGGTCTTTTCTGCATGCTCTGCTAACGCTGAAGACTTGGTTCTTCCATGTCTTAGGTCCGCTGCATGTTCGCTAATCCTTTGATGGATGGAGCGCCCTGTTTCCCCGATATAGGGGGTCCCACAAGAACAGGGGATCAAGTAGACACCCTTCATATCTTTAGGATCAATGGGATCCTTCACTGATCTGAGGGATTTGTGAATAGTGTTGAGGGGCCTGAAGGTTGAGGGAATATCATACTTCTTAAGAATCCGAGCAATCTTGTCAGTGGTTCCCTGGACATAGGGAAGATGGACCCCTAGCCGGCGCTCTTTAGGTTCTTTTTTAATTAACGAGCTTTTAGAGGCTTTTAGGAACGCTTTCTGACCTAGGTGCCTACTATAGCCATTCTCCATAAAGACATTAAGGAGATGGGATTTCTCTTTATCGAAGCTCTCCCTATCAGAAATCCTCAGGGCTCGAGTAGCGAGTGTGTTAAGAACACCCAACTTTTGAGTAGGGAAATGATGGGAATCAACATGAAGATACTGCTCAGTATGCATTTTTTTTTCCGGAATACTGAGTGTGAGAGAGAACCATCATTATTCTTCGATATAAGAATATCCAAGAAAGGGAGGCAACCATTGACCTCTTTTTCCATAGTGAACTTAATGGTAGAGGATTGACAGTTGAGGTGGCTGAAGAAGAGATCTAACTCCTTCGAGCCATGGGACCAGATGACATTAGTGTCATCTACATACCTTTTCCACAGCTTGGGAAGGAGACGAGCTGAGGCTAAAGCTCTGGACTCAAAATCTTCCATAAAAAGATTCGCAACAATAGGGGATAGGGGTGAGCCCATGGCAACACCACAGGTCTGTTCAAAAAACTCACCCTCAAAACTAAAGAAAGTGGAAGTGAGACAGATCTCAACCAGATGCGCGGTATTAGGTTCTGTTAGGCGATAGATCACTGCCATGGCTTCCTTTATAAGGATACAAGTATAAAGGGAGACCACATCAAAGCTCACGAGAATGTCTTTTGGGTCAAGCTTTATGTCCTTAAGCTCTTTAACGAAGGAAGTAGAGTCTTTTATGAAGGACTCTGTATGGCCAACCAGGGGTTTGAGCTTAAGGGCAAGGAACTTGGCTAGAAGGTAGGTCGGGCCACCAATGGTGTTGACAAAAGGCCTCAGGGGGGTCCCTTCTTTATGAATCTTAGGTAGCCCATAAATTCTAGGGGTAATTCGACTGCTCTCAATGAGCTTATGGTGAAGAGAACTCGTAGAGTGATCCAGGGGGATAATGGTGGCCACCTGCCAAGTCCACCTGGACCCCCACCATTGTTTCTCTCAGCATTTTCAGTTTCCTTAATTGTAGCACAACTTACTATTTTTAGCAGTTTTTTGGGTCCTGAACTTCTGGAGCCGTTTTGAGGCCCTAAACGACGTTTTTTGGGAAATCTGGGGGCAACATGGGTCCATGGACCGATGTTTCCCTTCCCAAAGTGGTAGTGCTCAGATAAATCTTTCTAACGAGCTATTGTACGCATCAAACGGAGATCGTATGCCAAAGTTACGACCCCGGGAAGTTGATGTACCAATTTACCCAAACGGGGCCCACAGTTTGGCGTTTCATCTCCTAGGGTTAGGTTTTGGAATGTTAAGGGTTTTCCATTGTTTCTCAACAATAAGTAGGCCTTCGAGCCTCATTGTAACACAATTCAGAGGCATGTAGCCACCACATCTCTTCTCAGAGATAAGCTACCATCACCCTAGCTGGTTTATTTCCATTTTTGGTTGTAAGCATATTTCAGTATTTTCCATTAATGAAATGAAGTATTATTTCCGCTACATCTTTGTGTATATGGTTATCTCTGTAATTTGTTGCGTTCCTATTTAAATCTGGATCAGTGGTATCAGAGTGGTCTGCTTTTTCTCTGTTTTTCTTTGCATGTCCCCAACAAGGTCGGGATATAAGGAGTTAGGGCTTGAACTGGTCGAACCTTTGCAAGACAAGCCTCGCAAATCCCGAAGGCCTCCCATGGCGGATGAGAAGAAAGACGAGGGGGCAGGAGATCCCATCAAAATCTTGCTCGAAGAAGCCCTCGAGCGACAACGGAACGCGATGATGGACAACTTTGCCCAGATCCTTCAGCGGCTACCCAGAAGTGACGCATCGGCTTCCAGCAGCTACTCTGGAAACGCCACACCCTTTAAGGTACAAGTTAATTTTGAAATCCCCATATTCGAGGGTCAGATAGACACAGATGCCGTAGATAAATGGTTAAATCTGCTAGAGGGTTATTTTTCTGTTCATGAATTTTCGAGTCAGGAAAAGATTGTTTTCGCTCTTCTCAAAGCAGCCCCCCACGTCAAGGACTGGTGGGAAACCTACTGCGAGCAGAAGGATGAAAGCACTGGCTCACTATTTTTAGCCGCACCCACCTGGAATTCATTCCGGGATGCCATCAAGGAGCAGTACTACCCGGTCGGAAGCTATGAGGATGAATACATAAAGTGGACCACACTGCGGCAGGGAAGGGACCAAGACGTGCCGGAGTTCACCAATATTTTCCATACCCTTCGCACAAAGTTGGGTATCAAGGATTCAGAGAAACATTTGATACTCAAATACTGTGGCTACCTACACAAGTACATCCAAGAAGAAATACAATTCCTGAACATCTCCTCGCTCGGCGCAGCATACCGATATGCCATCAAGGTCGAGTAAAAGTTTAAACAAAAGAAGCGAGACTTTGGATCTGTGAATATGTTGAGGGCCCTAAAATCGGGTCAACAACAAGGGGGATACCCACCCGGTCCGGAACCTGGTTGGCGGCTCCTTGCTCGTTTGGTGTAGCGGGTCTGACTGGGGATAATGGGACCAGCTTCCCAATCTAAAGGATGTGTGTGTGTGTGCAGATTTTGATGATGCTAATCTAGAGGTAATTTTAAACTAATTTAATTCTAAACTCTAAACTGACTCTATGCTACTATAATCTAACAAAAACAGCACATCTAATCTATACTAACCTGGGGTAAAATTCTTTCATCATGCGATCTAAAAAGATTTCATACAATAACTGGTAATAAAGATCATTCAGCTATCATAAGAATATAAATCAATTAAGATAAACCATTTTGCATAAGAAGTTAGGCAAAACAGTTGTGAACAGCATATCGCATAATAAGTTATTCATATGTCAAGCACAAACAAATGACTCCACCATACAAAAGTGCCAAATGGTAACCCACACATTCGTACATTAACATATAAACAACTCAGCTGTATATCACTCTAAGAATATAAGCAGAAATTAATCAAGAGATAAAAGTACCATTTATGACTGATTTCACTCACAAACTTCAAGCAATAACGATTTATCTCTACTTACTTCTAACATCTACTAAGAGTACAGAAGTGCAACATCAGTAGCAGACATTAAAATGCAAACATAAATAAATCTCGATCCATCCATTCATCAAAAACCCCCTCCGAGGGTGCAAAAGTGCATGTTCTGAGGACAAGTTTTTTGACAAATTTCCGGACCCTTCTCCAAATGCCATGAGAAGGGTTAAATACTACTAACTAACTAATCTTAATTACACAAATTTAGGAAACGACTTCAAATGACCGCCCTTTTACTAAAACAAATTTATTTCTAAAAATTGAATCTAATTTCTAACCGTTTCTGTATCTGCTCCTTAGTGCTGTAAGCAATGCAAGGTTCACCTGGAAAGAGTCGGCTGGTTGTCTTTTTCTTTTGCTCGAGCGATAAAAGTAGAAATAACAAAAGCTGGCACCTCTTTCCGACAAACTAGAAGATATTTTTGAAAATCTTCCTCTGGCTGGGTGTATTTGATGTGTGTATACTTAGTATAACCCATATTTCTTTCAAACTGATTGTGCTGTTGCTATTTCGGTTCCCGGCCGTGCGAATGACTCAATGAGTTAGGGATTTCGTTGCCTAAACAATCTTCCGTATTGAAAATTGCTTCCATTCTTTGTTCCAGGCTTTTCTGGAGTGTCCTCCCTCTTTAGCGTTTTTCTTTTTGCTTTACCCAGTCTGAGCTTCAGGATCTTTTGCAAACATGCTGCTTTTGTGCGCATTTGACTCTGAGTCTTGGATAGTCTATTTTCATCAGTGTCTGTTGAGTGATACTCTGGAATCTGCGGCCCTGCTGCATGCGGCATCCATTTGCGAAGGCATCTCCTCTCTGTTCTTCTAGTATTGGCGCTTTCCCCTTTTCCTTAGATGTTTCCTGCATATAGATTTATATTAGTTGCTGCCTTACAGTTTACGCAAAGGAAAAGAGAAATGACGAAAAGATTGACATGGAACCTTTAAGTTCTAATGAATGCATAATCATGACACTCATAATGACTTGACTCTTCGAAAAACGCAACACGATCATCTTTGGATACTCAGGCGTGCAATCATTAATTTCCCTTAAGGTGCGCGCTCAATTTTGGGTTTACAGATCATGCCGAAGAAACTTTGCGATGAGTGGTTTTTGCGATTCGTATCGCAACAATTAATAGTCTCATTCATCGCAGATCGCAAATCGCAAGATCGCATTTTTCATTTGATCACTGTGCGCTGTTTATGCGACGTTGCGATATGCGACGTCGCATATCGGCCGTCGGCGATTCCTTAGGTTTCCTTTTAAGGGCGCTTTCAAAATATGCGATGCGATGAATTTCGCATCGCTTCTTTGCAGTTTATTTATGCGCATAGGAAAACGCTTCACTCTCTCTTTGCGATGCGATATAGCTTTTAGGGAGTTAAATACAAAAATTTTGATAAAAAATGTTTTTGGGATTTTTTGTTAAGGGTCCCCCTTTGCTTGATGTTATTGCTAATACCAAACAAAGAGGGGGGTTGTTGGTGACCACAACAATGGCGATTCACTGTGAAGAACCAGTTATCTCTGCTTTTCTATTGACATTTCCACTTTCGAAACAGAAAAATTTTCATATGTCTAAATTTTGTTATGGACAGATAGACTAGATTACCCGTTATCCTGTCAATGATACTTCACTTCATCTCAACCTTTCTTTTATTCCAATTGTCTGCTTCCTTAGGCTTAGTTCTTGCATTCACACCAGACATTACTCGGTCCTTTTTTAAAGATAAAATAAGGTCTTCTCTGCGTACTGGCTTTAAAATATGCTCATTTGTCGTAGGTAGAGCCCTGCTGCCCACAAGCGTCCATAGCCTCGACAAGGTTACCATGTTATCCAGCAATGATCCTTTTTCCTGCTTGAGGTTATTTACAACATTTCAGAGAAAAATCCTTTTTGACACTTTTTCCTTTTTTTATTCTCTAAAGAACAATGTCTTGGTTTGGTGGCCAAATTATGACACAGTCATTCACTTGATTTACACTTTTGCTAAACAAGCTGGCTCGTGATGAGACCCCTTGTCTTTTGATTGCAGCAATCTTGAGTCGTTGCCCTGTTTTGATAGACAGTATTGGCAAAGTCAGCAAGTTATAATATCTGTGATCATGATAAGCCGGCTCGTGATGAGACTTCTTATTCTTTGAGATATAGTGTTCTCTCATATTGTTTCTTTGAATGCTGTGGTTTCCTTTAGTAGGGAGGAAGTCATTGTTTTTCCTTAAGAAAGCTCTGGATGACAATAATAGAGTTTGAAAACAACAGCTTTACAGAGAATATTTATTTTATTATTGATGATACCTTTCATTGTGCTGATATAAAACAATTTTTTACCAAAGGTTGCTTTCATCAAAGTTTTTTGAGAGGTTGAAACTAATATCAAATTCAGGTTAAAGTTAACTCTGTTTGTCAATAATAAAAATCAGATTTTTCGAAAAGTTTTGCTATTTGTACAAGTGAAATCAAAATCTGATAGAGAGTTGGTGTGCTCTTTCATGAATCCTTTTTCAATGATCATTTACAACCGGTTTTATTTATAAGAAAGAGAAAAAAAAAAAAAAAAAAAAAAAACTAAAACTATCCTACAAAAATAGAAGAATGATCTTCTATGGAAAATACATTTTAAGAATCTGTCCATTCACAGGCAAAGAATCTCTTCTACCTGCCAAATCCTGCAACAAAAACGTCGATAGGCCTATGACTTCTACAATCTGAAAAGGACCAAGCCACAGCTTCTGAAATTTCGTATGTTTGACCTTTTCTTCATGAGCCTTATCCCATTTCAAAACTAAATCTCCCATCTGAAAGCTTTTTTTGGTCATTATGCTTGAGTCAAAAGAGGATTTTATTAGCGCTTGGTGGTGAGCATGGGTTTTCTTAGCTTGTTCTCGTCGTTCTTCTAGTTTGATTATTTCCATTTGTCTCAATTGTAAGGAGGAAGTAGATACTTCATCGATGTGTTGTACTAAAGACAAAGAGGGAATGACTAAGTGAGTTGGAAGAACCACTTCTTTCCCATAAACTAAATTAAAGGGAGAAGTGCCAATTGAAGCTTTCTTCGTAATTCTATCTGCCCATAAAGCATTTACCAGCGCTTTGTGCCAATTCTTTTGGTTTTGGTCGACTGTTCTTTTAATAATCCTGATTAGGTTTTTGTTTGTTGATTCAGCCAACCCATTACCTTGCGGATAGTAGTTGGCAGAATACTTCAGTTTGAACCCTCTTTTAAGTGCAAACTCAGTCATTGTATTTCTAGAAAAGTATGATGCATTATCAAACATTAAGGTCGTCGGCAATCCAAACCTAGTGATGATAAATTGATCTATGAACTCAATAATGTTTTCAGAATTAACTGTCTTGAGAGGAACTGCTTCTACCCATTTAGTAAAATAATCCGTTGCCGTGAGGATATACGTATGCTGCTTAGAAGAGTGAGGAACGATATCACCTATTATGTCCAAGCCCCATTGGCTGAATGGTTGCTCGATGTTAACCGGCCGTAGTGGCATGGACGATTTCTTTTGTTTCCCTGCAGCAGTCTGGCAGATTTGGCATTTCCTTACGTAATTGTATGAGTCTTTGAACAACGTGGGCCAATAATATCCTGCACGTAAGATCTTATGCGCAGTAGCTTCTCCAGCATAGTGTCCACCTGCTGGTCCATCGTGGAGTTCCTGCAAAACCTTTTCGGCTTCAGTTTTCTCAAGACACCTAAGAAGTACAGAATCGTAATTCCTTTTAAATAGAACATCATTTATGAGCTGGTATTGTTTAACTTTCAATCTCATAGCTCTTTTCTTAGTGTGATCCAGGTGTGATGGAGCATACCCGTTCTTAAGATAATAAATGGTGTCCGCATATAATGATTCTGCGCCGTTTAGGCTTACCTCATATGTATGTACCTCTTTAGATGAGTTCTCGGGAATTTGCGATGCTCCAGCTAACATCTTGCAGAAGCCTTGACCTCTTACGATGTTTTCTGGCTTGATCTCAAGATCGTATTCTTGTAAAGCGGTAATCCAATTTGCTCTCTTTTCGCCCACATCCTTCTGTACCAGTAGGTTTCTTACCGCTGGAAATGGTACTACGACTTTGGTATGGGCTTTAAGTAAGAAAGGTCTGAAATATTTGATCGCTTTGAAAATAGCATATGCTTGTTTCTCCATGTCTGAATAATTGAGCTCAACACCTTGTAAGTTCGAGCTAAAGAATGCGATTGGAGCTTCTGCCTTCTCTTGATTTGTTTGAGTTAAAATCGCGGCATAAGATTTCTCTGAGGCAAAAGTGTATAAGATAAAAGATTCTGAAAAATTTGGGGTAGCTAAAGATGGAGCGTTGATGATAGCTTGTTTGATCAAGTTGAATGCTTCGTGCTCATCTTGACCCCATTTAAAATTTGAATTCTTTTTTATCATATTTTGTAAAGGAGAAATAATACGTGAAAAGTCCGAGACAAACCTTTTTACAAAATTGATTTGTCCAAGGAAAGATTGCATGGCCTTTTTGTTATGGGGCATGGATATTTCGGAAATTTCTTTGATTCTGTCAGGTTCAATGTGAATACCAGATTTCGACACTATGAATCCTAGCAATTTCCCTTCACTTAATGCGAAAAAAGATTTCTTTGGGTTAAGTGAAATCCCATACCTTAAACATCTTTGAAAGATTTGTTTCAAATCTTTGAGATGGTCGCTTCGCTTTTTGGAGTACACTGTTATATCATCCAAGTAAATCACTACCGATTTATTGATTAAACCTTTAAACGCGATGTCCATGGCTCTCTGAAAGGTAGCGCCGACATTGATCAGACCAAATGGCATCTTCCAATATGCGTATGTGCCCCATTTGGTTCGGAATGTGGTTTTAAACTGATCATCAAGATGTACTAGCACTTGATTGTATCCTGAAAATCCATCCAGGAAAGACATTAATTCTGAGCCCGCTACTGCCTGTAGTATTTGCTCCATAGGTGGGAGGGGAAAATTGTCTTTCTGACAGGCTTTGTTGAGATTCCAGAAATCAATACAGATCCTGATATCTCCGTTTTTCTTTCTAACGGGTACCATATTGGATACCCATTTGGAATGTCTGACGGGGAAAATTATTCTGGCTCTCAATAGCTTATTTAGCTCAGTCTTTATCTGATTTTCTAAGTTGGGGTGGATTTTTCTGAGCTTCTGCTGGACAGGTTTTTCATTGTCAATCATAGGGATAGTGTGTTGAATGATAGAAGTGTTGTATGTCTTCAGCTCATCGTAATTCCATGCAAAAACGTTTTTGTATTGTCTCAGGAGACAGATATATGCTGATTTTTCTTCAGGGGCTAGGCCGTGGCCCAGATGAACGTTTTGCGGCTTCTGATCGGTTCCTAGGTTCACTAATTCATAATTCAGAGTTGAACTGTAGAGTTTAGAATTGGTAGACCTTTTAAACCAACTTTTTAGATCATATAAATCTTCTAACTTAACCACCGATTTAGGTATAGCATTATCAGTGCTATTTTGTTGAATTTGGTGATCATGATGGTCTTCGTCAATTATTTGATTTGAGTAGGATCCTTCAGAAGTGAGGAAATTTACAATGTCAGGATCGTCGTTGAATACTCTCCAGTTGGTGATGTTGTCAGGGATGGATGGTCTAAAGATTAATTCTATTGAGAACCTATCTGGACTACATTCTTCGGAGGGAATAAGTCTAGAGGCTACGTTAGCTAACAGGTCTGCGCTCGCATTTTGGAGTCTTGGGATTAACAAAATATTGAATGCTATGAAATATGAAGTCAGATCTTGTACTAAAGATTGATAGTGCTTTAAATGACTTGACAGGCAATGTATGGTGTTACGTGCCTGTTTGACGACAATTTCAGAATCTCCAAAGACTTGAAGATACTTAACATTCAACCCGATTGCTTTGTATAGGCCTTGCACCAAGGCTTCGTACTCCGTTGTATTGTTTGTGCAATCGAACTCAAGTTTGCATGTAAGCATGATCTTGTTTCCATCTGGGCTAATCAGAACGCATCCTGCTCCTGCTCCCTCGTTAGATTTAGAGCCATCAAAATATAATTTCCAAAATAAAGATGTATTTACAGAGTTATCTAAAAAATTAAAACACTTTGAATCATCAGTTTGGGAAAATTTTTCAACTTGAGACAAAACTGAATTTTCTAAGTAAGGTGAGGTGTGAGCATTGAAATTGCCGAGGAAAGAATCTACCAAGTAATTGCCTATGATACTGCTGTTGTATGCTATTGCTTCATTCTCTCCTTCCAATTCAGTCACTATGTACTTTTGGTGCAACTCTCGTTCAACCTTTATTTGATTGGGTTTATCGTTGTAGGGTAACCACATATGCGACCAGTTGGTTGAGAAATATCCGTGGATTTTTTTGGACCAATCCCTGCTAAGAATTAAACCATAGAATTCAGGGATATCAGCTACTAGAATGTCGATAACCTGGCATACTTTCGGGTTAGACGACAATCTTATGGTCACCTGGTTAAGTTCACCAATCACTTCGACTTGAGATCGATCAAGTTGAACTATGCGCACTGCGGATTTTTGTGGTTGAACATTCAATTTGGCACATATTGATCTGGGTAAAATATTCGTTGAAGCACCAGAATCAACCAAGCAATTGTGCACGTTTTTATTGAAAATTTCATAAGTGAGAAGAAAAGGAGGAGTATGGGATCTTGATCTTCCTCCAATCAAGGCAATGTCATTCGGATCAATCTTATTGATCATGTTGGTTGGAGGTCTTCCCATGTTGTGGGAAGCTACAGCTGTAGGTAAAGATGTAGTAGGTACGACATGTAATTCTTTCATCATTATTTTCTGTTGATGTTTCAATTTGCTCAATTCGTAAAGAGTGATATTAGCCCTAGTCTTTTTCATGTCATCGATAATGTTATACTCCATTTCATCCGACACTATCAGTGTTCTTGATGGAGGTGCTTGATCTGATTGGACTGGGCTAAATTGGGTCGCTCTAGCGGTTGTTTTCTTTGTTGCGACCTTATCTTTTGTTGCAGGGCTTGCGCCCTTCTATTCAGGGGTAGTTTGGGGAGGATCAAGTTGATTCTTGCTTCGTGTACTAACCAGAAATGCTTCTTGATCTTCTTCTTGTGGGAGGATGAAATCCCACATTCCTTGTAGTTCCACAACTTCTTCATCATCGGTCTGTCCTTCAGTGGTATTCTCTTCTTCTTCTTCTTCTTCAGATTCGATGTTTGAGACAGCATTGGGTGGTTTCACCTCCATGGGAGGATTTCTTTTAAAAGATCTGTAGGGCTTTTTTGAAGAAGTTTCTACTACTTGTTTTCTTATGTCAATCATCTCATTGGACATGGCCTTTAACACTTTTTGTAATCCTTCCATATCGAAAGGATCTTTCGTTTGCTTCTTCTTGGTGTCTTCTTTGAAAGAGAGTTTCTTAGATTTGCGTTCTTCTATTGCAGAACTCTTTTCTAGGGTAACTACGCGCTTTTCTACTGCTAACGCCTCTGTCAAGTTTTCAACTAAGGTCGTCTTGTTTGCCCTATCTACGAAGATAGCCAAGTTTGATGGTAAGGCCGTGATGTACCATTCACATCTTACTTCCTCGCTGGGTTGAGAAGCAGTGGGAATTTTGTTAAGGATCTTATTGAACTGTAAATTGAAATCTTTAATGGGTTCTCTAGCCTCAGCTTTAAGATTAGATAGGTCATTGATCAATGTCGTTGTTGATCTGTCATTGCCAAACTTGGTGAGGAATTGACTTTGAAAAATGTCCCAACTTGTGATGGACCCGGAAGGTAACAAAAAGTACCATGACTCGGCTGTTCCTTGCATTGTATACGGAAAAAGCCGGACAACAGAATCCTCGTTGGTAACTCCATTGAGATTAACAGAAAGCATGAAATTATTGATATGCTCTTCAGCTAGCATGCCTGTTTCTGGATTGAATTTAGGTAGCCATTTCTCAGGATGGGCCGGTATTGGGCTCAGGGGTGGAGGCATTAAAACCGCCCTGGGCCATCATTGAGCCGCTGTTATAGACAATTTTGTGCCTTACAGCAACAGGCATGAATTGTCAATAATCCAAGGGATCCAAAGTTCCCTAAACATGATGTTCCTACCCCTAGAGGAACAAGGTCAGCAAACCAACAGCTCTCAGATCAGTTCTCCACCTGAAAACACTAAAAAACAAGCAATCCTGAAATCAAAGCAGGTGCTCCACTAGGCTTCTGCGCTGAAACTCAGATCCTCCATGGTGTACCTGCGTTGCAAAGCAAGTGGAACAAAGGCCACCTGCGCTGAGCGAGATGGAACAAGTGGCACACTGAGTCATTGTTCCAAAAATGACACTTGGATCAGGGATTTCGCCTTGTGATGAGTCAGAGGCTCTGTTTCTCCAAGTGGAAGCAAGGTTCTCCAAGTGGACTCAAGAACTGAAGATCAACTAAAGATTAACTGAAGAGAGAGAGGACACAAGGCAGCTACACATCAGTTGCAAGCTGACTCATCCTTTCTCAATTCATCTATATATTGAGCTCTCTCCTATGAGCTCAGGAGGCTGGAATTTTGTGCAAAGTAATGCTATGCTGTTGGTTTCACTATAGAGCTATTGGGTGATTGCTTGAGGGAGGTGAAGAGGAGAAATTCTTTCTGCTGGGAGGTGTTGCTGGATTAGGACCTTCAATGGTTGTAACACTCTCAGAACCTTTACTTCTTCATTAATAAAAGCTATTGAGGTTCTTCTATATGCATTTGTTCCAATGATGTTTTGTGATAATTGTATATTTGGTTTATGCTAATCCGTGAATCAGTTATGATTGCATGCCTCTTGTAGTCTCCTTCTTTTGTCATTTTGCAGGATCTCATTGTAGCTGGGCCGGCAAAAGAGCAAAGAGCTGGGAGCAAGCGGCCATAGAGAAGAGTTTGGATTCGAC
Organism: Pinus tabuliformis; assembly: GCA_031772625.1. Taxonomy (NCBI): domain Eukaryota; kingdom Viridiplantae; phylum Streptophyta; class Pinopsida; order Pinales; family Pinaceae; genus Pinus; species Pinus tabuliformis. The sequence continues at coordinate 1,598,850,652 of CM062820.1, forward strand.
ATTAAGCGCAAGGCAACGGTTAGTGCATTTATCCACTCTCTTTTGCTTTCATAAAGAAGTAAACCTTAAGTAGTTTTCTTTACAGTTGTTGCTGAGGTACTATCACCCTTAGAGTGGGATAGGGTCATCCGAGTCGGATACTTTTCCCTACAACAAACTGGTGACTCCGCTGGGGATCGTATCTGTTTGATTGTTTGTAGTATTTTGCTATTCATTTCCTGAACAAAAGAGTACCAAATCAAAAAGCTTTTGACTATATCAAAAGCGAAGTAGAGGGCAGCTACTCTAGCTCATTTCTGAGCATGTTCATGATTTGAAGAGCTGATCTACAAGGATCCTTGTAAGCTCTTAGTGATAGCTTTTCATCCTCCTAATCATCCCTTTGAGTGTGCTTGACTGATTGCTTCTGATTTGAGCAAAAACTGTGCATTTTTGAGAAAATTGTGACCCGGAAACTGTGAAAACGCAACTTTCGTTTTCCAAAGCAGGTAGTACACAGGCTACCTGCTTTGCAACGCAGGTCCCGAAGGGGCTACCTGCGCTGAGAGCCAGACTGGCTGTGCAGCACCTGCGTTGGCCCAATTTTTCCTTTTGCAGTTGGGGTTTCCTCCCTTTCTCTTGCTTGTTTTCACTATAGATTTGGCAGCCAGTTACCAGTCTTGTACCTGTTCTGAAACCAACCTTACTTGCCATCATTCCGCCTCTGTTATATAACGAAATTGTACTTTTTCTTTGTATTTCTTACTCATTTACAATTTCCCATAACGAAGAGTAAACTAGTCTTGCTTTTGGCCTCTTAGATCTGAACCTGTGTTAGGCATTTTGCTGGTCTAAAGAGTTAGCTTGTTTGCTGTCCATAGCTGATTAGTCATTTTACTTTCGTCATTATGGTTTGATTTCATGCATTTCCAGTGATTAAGCAAGTAAATCTTAAGGTGTCTTTTGATTTTGGACAAGCTTGTTTGTTTTCACTTTAAATCGAAATCAAAGTTATATAACAACTTTCTTTTTGTAACCCATCTACATTAAGAAAGGGAAAAGAAAATACATGCATTGTGCATTTTGCATTTGACTGTTTGCTTGACGATTTAGGAAAAATTTGCATTTAGTGTGTGCTCTATGATCTGTGTGAAAAGATTTGCCTTTCTTTTCCCTCAGTAGTTAAGGTTTTCAAAGTTGAAAGATTGAAAAGTTTGCTTCTCATCTTAGACTGCATTCAGGAATTTGTTACATACATCTCGTGGTGATCCTTAAAGGCAAACTGCTAAGCAAGATCAACATTAAAATAAATCCAATTTACATAACAACGCTTTGTAACATAACGCAAACACATAGAGGTCTAGGTAGAGACGTGTTCCGGCGTCGTTAAACATAGTGACTGTCGATCTCTACGAAGGTGGGTGATTCCTCCTGAGAGTCGGTGGCACTAATACGGACTTGTGCTCCCACGTACCGTCGTGTATATATTGGGAGACCCCTATAGGCAATTATCCTTTATCCATAGGAAGCCATGTCGGCCGCCCTACTGATCGCGATGCAGTGAACACAGCATTCACGAAGATCGACCACCCGTACCGTAAAACGTATTCTGTGGTTTCGCGAAAAGTTTGGCACACCCTCTGCCTAGAACTCCAGAGTAGTTTCTTTTGGCCTTTTTCAAACTCTATAACTGAAAAAGTCCATCCGAGCATTTGTCACTTCGGGCTCGTTAAAACATCGAAGGAGACTAGAGTCATCTTTAGCTTTTTCTCGACTCTTAAAACATGAAAAAGCAAAGTTGTGTCTAAAGCGTCGTTAATAAAAATTTATTTTAAATCGGAACATAATCACCTGTTATTCCCACGTTGATCTTTCAGTTGAAAAGTATGGAGCCCACCAACCAAGGAAGTAACCTTGGCGGAAGTCCCAATCCCTTCTCCTCTTGGGGAGATGTTGGTGCGCCTCGTATGGCCACATTGTCACTTCCAGGATTGACAATTGGCCTACCCATATGGCTCTTTTCAACTAATGTAGTGCAGATCGCCACTAATCCTGAGCAGTCGAATCAACAGTCAGACCAGTCTAGAACTACCCACCAGCCTTCCACTTCTTTCAATACTTCCTCTGATCCTTCATCTTCGCAAGGTAGAGCCGGCAAAAGTCAGCCTCCCATGGAGAAGAAAGAAAAGAAGAAGAGAGAAAAGAAGCAGAAGGGGCCTATGGCGAAGGCGACTGGGGGCAAGCAAAAGACATCTGACAAAAATCCACACACTGCACCGACCGGGCCTAAATCGCCATGTGTCATTTGCAAAGGGACCCACTTCCATCGTGATTGTCCTTGTATTCCTCGGATACTAAGGGACTGGTCCCCAAGGTTGCACAATCCGGTAGCATCAACCTCTGGTAGTCATGTTGATTGCAGTCCGTCAACTAGCGAGAGTGAAGGACGAAGAGGGAAACCAAGATCACCCTGTATGCTGTGTGAAGGCGATCACGCCATCCACCGATGTCCATTCTTAGATGAGGCGAAGAGAGTTTTGGGAGATCGTCCGGTATCACCGTTACGACTTCCTCCTGGATACCAAAAACTCGTGCCTAATCCCTCGATAGTTGAAAATCCAGCTGGCCCGCTCAAGTGGTCAGCTGAAGTGTCGGTCATTGAGAATGAACCTGCTGAATCCAGACCAGACGAAAGTCTAAAGGTCGAAACGGCAGTTGACCCGGTTCTTCCTTCAGAGGTTTCATCCTCAAATGACTCCGTCATTGAAGACCCATCTTCAAATGACACCCTCACTGAAGAGGATAAGGATGACACCGTCCATATTCTTTTCATCAACACAGACTCTGATGAGCATCAGGGCAATGCGCCCATTCCTTTATCGCAGGAAGGAACATCGTCAGGGTCGTATCCGGCCGTGTATTCGGTCCCACCACCAAGCAACCTAGTTGTATCCTTTGATTGGAATCAACTAGGCAGACCCCGGTTACCAGCCAGTATCCCATTCAGAATCATAGTCCAAATCTACAGAATGGTGATGGCTGGAACTATCATTGATGAAGGGGCATCTGTGAGTATCCTTTCCTCTATTGCTTGGAAAGCACTGGGTTGCCCGGCGCTTTTACCTGAGATAAGAAATCTATCAGGTTTTGATAAAGGAACCAGTCACCCGTTAGGGATTCTCCCCAATGTTCCAGTTACATTGAAAGGGAAGACAGTTCATATGAACATCATGGTCGTCCAGGGACCCTTGGTTTATAACTTACTCCTTGGACGAGACTATATATATTGCATGGAGGCAATAGTGTCCTCGCTCTTTAGAGTCATGTGTTTTCCGCACGAAGGAAGAATGGTCAAGTTCGTAGACCAACTTTCATTTCCAGGATCACGCATCGCAAATAGTCAAATACCATCCCTTAACGGTTTATTCACTCAAGGAATGCCACCACCCCCGGTTCTACTTCCCGATGAATGCGAGTAATTCGGAAAGAAAGAACTGGGACCCAGGGGGCATGCACCCTGGCCTGCCTTGGGCAGAGAAAACCTTGGGTATAAAGTTAATTTCCGCAGAAGAATGGACTAGTCCGTACCCCGTCCGAAAAAGGAAGAGAGGGTTGTTCTAGGATAAAATTCTTTTGTCAAAGTTATGTGAGCGAAAAGATCGTCTCCCTTTGTCTAAAAAAATAGGCTCTCCTAAGGAGGAGATCCACTTGTGGCAGCAAGTAGCCACCATCTTTGAATGTCAAGCCTCACCCATTAAAACAATATGTTTTGAAGGATAAGTAGGGGCAGTCTCCAAAGAAAGAGATGAAATTGCTGCAACAAGTAGTCACCATCCTTAGCAACCTAATGATAGACACCGCCGAAAAGAGAGTTTAGTCTGCGGCAGCAAACAAAACCATTTTTTGGATAATAAGTAAGAGGGCGTCCCTCCGTAACACCAATGTTTTATCTGTTGCGATCTTGCAAAATCAAAAAGTGAACTGATGGGAAGACAAGTACCGTCGGCACCGAAAAATAACGAGAAGACAAGTATCGTTAAAAATATAGCAAGACGACAATTAGAAAAACAAAGGTGGGACAGGGGAGGGGGAGCCTTGAAATTATACTTTATACCTGGGGGCATGCAAACCTTTCGGAGTGCAAGCACGGGACGACTATTTATTTTTTTAAATTTTTAGGTCCTCCCTTTAAACCTGTAGGTCTAACCCGTTAAACTCGTAGGATTAGCCGTTTCCAGCTTGCATAAAGAAAGGATGAAGGGCAAAAGTTAAAACCTGCCAAATTGGAGTAATTAGTGAGGTATCGCTCCTTAAATAAGATTACCTCACCTAAGGAATTCCTTGTATTAAGACTGGTAAATCGAGCAGTTTTAGCAATGTTCATGCTCGTTAAAAAATAAACGCGAGAATTCGAGCAGTTTTTGTACAGAGTTCATGCTCGTTAAAAAATAAACATAAATTGTGAGCAATATTTCCCTACAGTTCAAGCTCATCCAGAAAAAATGAACCGGTAAATAACCTTGAGAAATGTAACCATTGATAGCCATATTAAAAGCCCTTGGTCGTGTTTATATGCCATCACCTCCATCCGTTCATTTGGCCAATCGTTCATCTCCATATGTTTGTTTACCCATTTTGAGGAACAGCTGCGAAGAGTGATTTCACTTAGCCATCCTTGTGACACTGCCGTGATTGGAAAATTCCAACCTGTACCTGGAATCTGTTGCTATCCCTGTTTATCACTCGTTCCTCAAAAGACGAGTCTTCTTTGAGCTCTTTTCACTGACTCGTAAAATATGAAAAGTTTGCCGAGTTTTGGCCTTCCAGCTCGTTAAAAGGACCGGAAGAGCTATCCCTCCTCTAGATTTTAATCTTTTTGGACCTGAGGGATTATTGCACAAAAAGATCGAGCGCTTGTTTTGTTCGGCTCGTTAAAGAAATCGAAAATTCATCCCTTTTGTATTGTTTTATACTTTTTCGGACTTAAGGGATTAGATGACGAAAAAGGAATTTTGGAGTTAACTTTCCGTACCTTTTCAGACTCTCTAAAAATGAAAAGGACCGAGTTTTCCTTGTCGTTAGACTCGTTAAAATGATTAAATAGCGACAAACTTGTCTTTAGACGAGAACGAGTTTCCCTATCGCTAGGCTCGTTAAAACATAGCGATGGGCTTTCCCGAAGGGCAGGTTATAGAACAAGCATATGTTATCCTCCTCAAGCTTGACAAAAATAAAGAGGTACTGGTCAGCAATGACTGGGGAAAAATTGGGAGAACCTCACAGCATTAATGGTAGCAAGTCGCTCTTGAACATGACACTTTGTCCTCCGTATCACATCGGGTTGGGTTGTTTCATTCACCGGTCTCATAACCATGGTCCTCGCCACACCATCCACAATTGGGGTAATGCTACCAATCCATCACATCAGTGTCGTTATATGTTCAAGAGATGTGGTTCTGCAAAGAGTCGACCGTGTCCCATCCACTGCCATACATTATCCTTCATCCACTTCATGGCCGCGACCCTGAATCATACATCACAGTTTGTTTTCACCTCATCACAATCACTAGCTCCGTTCCGTGTCACTGATGTGGGATTCATTAAGGCCCTCCTTTGACGGATCACTCCTTGTCGACATCAACTCATTATCCAAGGAGTTGATCTAGGAACAACCCCTTCAGTACTTTGAAGCTTGCATGCCTCAATGGCAAGTTTCTCACTTCCGGCGACAGGTATACATCAATGACCTTCGACCAGAAGATTTTGCATGGTGGTCGACGCCAAGTCCTTTATTCCGACCATGTGAATTGTACTGCCATACCTTGAGGGTCATCATCCTTATCGGTGATTCCTCTCGCGCTTGTTAACGGTTTACATCATTGACCGGTAATCAAGCGATGTCTTTCCATGTTCGACTTCAAGAAATTCTCACATGGATCGACTTGTACATCGAGTGAAGATCGGAAGAGATTGAAGACCCCAGATCTAGTTTCATCCATCCGGGCTGCGATATATATTCAGGACATAAAGACATTTGATATGTACATCATTACAGCAGATGATCATCCTTCTCAAAGGATGATAATTTCAGCAGAGAATTATCAGTCTACAATCAGACGATCGTCTGTTCTATGTACGAAAATGTATTTATAAAGCTGAGCATGGGAATGCCCGCCTCAGCTAGATCATGAAAATGTATGAAAAATAATGTATTGTATTGTATCTTATTACAGGACACTTCTCAGCAGATTGAATGAACTTCGGATCCTCTCAATAAAGCATTTCACCCGATAAACGACCTCATACTTTAGGGGGCATCTGTTATAGACAATTTTGTGCCTTACAGCAACAGGCATGAATTGTCAATAATCCAAGGGATCCAAAGTTCCCTAAACATGATGTTCCTACCCCTAGAGGAACAAGGTCAGCAAACCAACAGCTCTCAGATCAGTTCTCCACCTGAAAACACTCAAAAACAAGCAATCCTGAAATCAAAGCAGGTGCTCCACCAGGCTTCTGCGCTGAAACTCAGATCCTCCATGGTGTACCTACGTTGCAAAGCAAGGGGAACAAAGGCCACCTGCGCTGAGCGAGATGGGACAAGTGGCACACTGAGTCATTGTTCCAAAAATGACACTTGGATCAGGGATTTCGCCTTGTGATGAGTCAGAGGCTCTGTTTCTCCAAGTGGAAGCAAGGTTCTCCAAGTGGACTCAAGAACTGAATATCAACTAAAGATTAACTGAAGAGAGAGAGGACACAAGGCAGCTACACATCAGTTGCAAGCTGACTCATCCTTTCTCAATTCATCTATATATTGAGCTCTCTCCTATGAGCTCAGGAGGCTGGAATTTTGTGCAAAGTAATGCTATGTTGTTGGTTTCACTATAGAGCTATTGGGTGATTGCTTGAGGGAGGTGAAGAGGAGAAATTCTTTCTGCTGGGAGGTGTTGCTGGATTAGGACCTTCAATGGTTGTAACACTCTCAGAACCTTTACTTCTTCATTAATAAAAGCTATTGAGGTTCTTCTATATGCATTTGTTCCAATGATGTTTTGTGATAATTGTATATTTGGTTTATGCTAATCCGTGAATCAGTTATGATTGCATGCCTCTTGTAGTCTCCTTCTTTTGTCATTTTGCAGGATCTCATTGTAGCTGGGCCGGCAAAAGAGCAAAGAGCTGGGAGCAAGCAGCCATAGAGAAGAGTTTGGATTCGACATTAAGCGCAAGGCAACGGTTAGTGCATTTATCCACTCTCTTTTTCTTTCATAAAGAAGTAAACCTTAAGTAGTTTTCTTTACAGTTGTTGCTGAGGTACTATCACCCTTAGAGTGGGATAGGGTCATCCGAGTCAGATACTTTTCCCTACAACAGCCGCTAGTTAATGAAAGTGCAGAAGATGGTCCCTGATGCTGAGAAGATGAAGATATTATGATCTTTGATGATTGAAGAGGAAGGGTTGTGGAAGATGGATGAGTGATTTGGGATGAGGATGTGGGTGGTTGACTTCGCGGTGAGGGGGTTGAAATGGAAGAAGTAGATGAAAGAGTCTCACTGTCAGACTCTAGTGGTGTTTTCCTTGCTCTTTTCCTAGTAGGGAGAGGGAGTTCACTTGGTTGAATACCAAATTTTTCACTCTTCAATCTGGTCAGGGGATGAGAAGGATTGTACTGCGAAGTCACGCTGCTGTGAGATTTATCAGACCTCTGAGAAAAAATAGAGAATCCCTGGAGTTTACGAATCAAAGTTTGAATTTCAGGGGGTTCAATGATGAGTTGGTCTGATATATTAGGGTAGGTAGCAGCGGTGGATACTCGAGCGACTTCTAACTCCGGGTTTAACCGTACTGGAGAAGTCGGGGGAGTTGATGAGGGTGATTTACTCTCAGAATGGTATTTAGATTTTGACTTAGTTGCCATTCATAGTTCGTGCCCTCCTTCTAGCGCCAAATATGTTGAGGGCCCTAAAATCGGGTCAACAACAAGGGGGATACCCACCCGGTCCGGAACCTGGTTGGCGGCTCCTTGCCCGTTTGGTGTAGCGGGTCCGACTGGGGATAATGGGACCAGCTTCCCAATCTAAAGGATGTGTGTGTGTGTGTAGATTTTGATGATGCTAATCTAGAGGTAATTTTAAACTAATTTAATTCTAAACTCTAAACTGACTCTATGCTACTATAATCTAACAAAAACAGCACATCTAATCTATACTAACCCGGGGTAAAATTCTTTCATCATGCGATCTAAAAAGATTTCATAAAATAACTGGTAATAAAGATCATTCAGCTATCATAAGAATATAAATCAATTAAGATAAACCATTTTGCATAAGAAGTTAGGCAAAACAGTTGTGAACATCATATCACATAATAAGTTATTCATATGTCAAGCACAAACAAATGACTCCACCGTACAAAAGTGCCAAATGGTAACCCACACATTCGTACATTAACATATAAACAACTCAGCTGTATATCACTCTAAGAATATAAGCAGAAATTAATCAAGAGATAAAAGTACCATTTATGACTGATTTCACTCACAAACTTCAAGCAATAACGATTTATCTTTACTTACTTCTAACATCTACTAAGAGTACAGAAGTGCAACATCAGTAGCAGACATTAAAATGCAAACATAAATAAATCTCGATCCATCCATTCATCAAAAACCCCCTTCGAGGGTGCAAAAGTGCATGTTCTGAGGACAAGTTTTTTGACAAATTTCCGGACCCTTCTCCAAATGCCATGAGAAGGGTTAAATACTACTAACTAACTAATCTTAATTACACAAATTTAGGAAACGGCTTCAAATGACCGCCCTTTTACTAAAACAAATTTATTTCTAAAAATTGAATCTAATTTCTAACCGTTTCTGTATCTGCTCCTTAGTGCTGTAAGCAATGCAAGGTTCGCCTGGAAAGAGTCGGCTGGTTGTCTTTTTCTTTTGCTCGAGCGATAAAAGTAGAAATAACAAAAGCTGGCACCTCTTTCCGACAAACTAGAAGATATTTTTGAAAATCTTCCTCTGGCTGGGTGTATTTGCTGTGTGTATACTTAGTATAACCCAGATTTCTTTCAAACTGATTGTGCTGTTGCTATTTCGGTTTCCGGCCGTGCGAATGACTCAATGAGTTAGGGATTTCGTTGCCTGAACAATCTTCCGTATTGAAAATTGCTTCCGTTCTTTGTTCCAGGCTTTTCTGGAGTGTCCTCCCTCTTTAGCGTTTTTCTTTTTGCTTTACCCAGTCTGAGCTTCAGGATCTTTTGCAAACATTCTGCTTTTGTGCGCCTTTGACTCTGAGTCTTGGATAGTCTATTTTCATCAGTGTCTGTTGAGTGATACTCTGGAATCCGCTGCCCTGCTGCATGCGGCATCCATTTGCGAAGGCATCTCCTCTCTGTTCTTCTAGTATTGGCGCTTTCCCCTTTTCCTTAGATGTTTCCTGCATATAGATTTATATTAGTTGCTGCCTTACAGTTTACGCAAAGGAAAAGAGAAATGACGAAAAGATTGACATGGAAGCTTTAAGTTCTAATGAATGCATAATCATGACACTCATAATGACTTGACTCTTCGAAAAACGCAACACGATCATCTTTGGATACTCAGGTGTGCAATCATTAATTTCCCTTAAGGTGCGCGCTCAATTTTGGGTTTACAGATCATGCCGAAGAAACTTTGCGATGAGTGGTTTCTGCGATTCGTATCGCAGCAATTAATAGTCTCATTCATCGCAGATCGCAAATCGCAAGATCGCATTTTTCATTTGATCACTGTGCGCTGTTTATGCGACGTTGCGATATGCGACGTCGCATATCGGCCGTCGGTGATTCCTTAGGTTTCCTTTTAAGGGCGCTTTCAAAATATGTGATGCGATGAATTTCGCATCGCTTCTTTGCAGTTTATTTATGCGCATAGGAAAACGCTTCACTCTCTCTTTGCAATGCGATATAGCTTTTACGGAGTTAAATACAAAAATTTTGATAAAAAAATGTTTTTGGGATTTTTTGTTAAGGGTCCCCCTTTGCTTGATGTTATTGCTAATACCAAACAAATAGGGGGGTTGTTGGTGACCACAACAGAATCCAAAGCAGGGGAAAGGTGCCCCTAAACCACAAAACAAAGGACAAAGCCAAGGCAGGACAGCCCAAGACAACCCGCCGAAGCTGCAAGCAAAGAACAGCGCCGCGAAGCCGAAAAAGGACACTGGAAAATGGTGTGAGTTCCATAAGAGCTCCACTCACAACACAAGTGAGTGTCGGGCCAAGCAGTCACTGGTGGCTGAGCTAAAGGTTTCAGAATCAGATGCATGTTCCGACTCTGAGTCAGAACTCGATAAGGGGAATGACAAAGGGAAGCAGATCATTGATGTGGATCCCAACGCCACTGTTGCTACCACCAAGATCCAGAAAAATGAACCCAAAGATCCAGAGGAGGAGGAGCGTCTCTTCCACTCCCAGATGTGGGTAAAGGGGTCCCCGATACAGTTCATTGTTGATAGCGGGAGTCAAAAGAACCTCATTTCGGCAGAGGTCGTGAAGCGGTTGGGCTTACCGACCACAACACATCCACAACCATACACCATTGGGTGGCTTCACCAAGGACGAGATCTTCGCGTGAGCCAGTAGTGTCGCCTTCCATACAACATCAAGCCCTTCAGGGATGAGGTATTGTGTGACATTGCTCCCCTTGAAGTTTGTGATGTATTATTAGGACAGCCATACTTGTGGAAGCGACATGCTGTGTATGAATCAAGGCCCCGTGCTGTTATTATTACATTTGGAAATAAGTTGTACAGGATACCAGAGGTAGCACCACCTACCGCCATCTCTTTGATTACTGCAAAACAATGCAGTAAGATCATTTCCAAAACTAGGAAATTTGTTTTCCTGATGATACGCCCTCAAGGAAAGAAGAAGACGGTGGCCGTGACCTCCAGACGGGGTCCCTCTGCACGAAAACTACAGATGGACAAGGTTGTGGAGGAGTACGAGGACATCTTCACCTCCCCTGCAGGGGTTCCTCTGCACTGTCAGGTCAAGCACTCCATCGATCTGACCACAGGTGCGCCGCTACCCAATGGACCAATTTATCGGCGCTCCATTCTGGAGAACAATGAAATCAAGAGGCAGATTCAGGAGCTCCCGCAGAAAGGTCACATCCATCCGAGTTCATCGCCTTGTAGGAGCCCGATCGTGTTGGTACAGAAGAAGGATGGGACGTGGAGACTCTGTATTGACTATCGGGCGGTGAACAAGATCACTGTCCATAATACTTACCCTATCCCGCGGATTGATGACCTCCTGAACTAACTAAAGGGGGCGAAATATTTCAGCAAGATCGATCTGAAGTCAGGATATCACCGGTACCAATCAAACCCTCTGATGTGTGGAATACTGCCTTCAAATCCAAGGAGGGCCTTTTCGAATGGTTGGTTATGCCTTTCGGATTGACGAATGCTCCTGCAACCTTCATGAGGCTAATGGATGACATCTTGCGGCCATTCACCAACTCCTTTATAGTAGTATATTTGGATGACATTCTGATCTTCAGCCATAGTTGGGAAGAGCACCTCCACCACATCCGACAGGTTCTCCAAACACTGCGGCAACACAAGCTATGTGCCAATTTGGATAAATGCACTTTTGGCATGACCCAGGTTCAGTATCTGGGATACATCATTGATGAATAGGGGGTGCATGTTGATCCAGCCAAGATCCAAGTCATTCGGGATTTTCCATCTCCAACCACTCTAATAGAGCTTCGCAACTTTCTAGGTCTTGCCAACTTCTACCGCAGGTTCGTGTTGGGGTTTTCTCATATTACTTTGCCCTTGAGCCAAGTCACCAAGGGAGGGGCGAAGGCCAAATTCTTTTGGTCTGAATCTCAACAGAAGGCATTCGTGGAGTTGAAGGATCACCTCTGCATGGCACCAGTGCTCGCGTTACCAGATTTACAACAACCATTTGAGGTTGAGACAGATGCCTCTGACTATGCTATTGGGGCAGTCCTTACTCAACATGGACATCCAGTGGCATATCACAGTGAAACACTTTCAGACACAGTCCGGAAGTACCCCACTTATGATAAAGAGATGTATTCCATTGTATAGGCCTACCGACAATGGAAGCATTACATTTTGGGGAAGGAAACGGGCATCCACACAGACCACCGACCCCTGCAGTTCATACAGACCCAAGGGAAATTTCAAAATGATCGCCATCAGAAGTGGTCTACATACCTGCAACAGTTCCACTTGAATATGAAGTATAAGAAGGGCAGCACCAATAATGTTGCAGATTGCCTCAGTCGACCACCGATCATGGCGTTAACCACCATGCTCAACTCTTGTGGGCACGAGACTTCTGATTGGCCACTTCTCTACAAAAGCGACCCAGAATTCGGCAACACATACCAGACACTCTTGGAGGGTCGGCATGTTCCAGATTTTCACCTCCAGGATGCCCTGTTATGCCACCTGGGTCACCTTTGTGTTCCTTCAAGCGAGCGTGCCAAGATGATTTGGGAAGCACACTATAGTCGGGCTGCTAGGCATTTCGGGGTCGAGAAAACAATGGCAGTACTGCAAAATTATTTCTATTGGCCGAATCTTTGAGAGGATGTTGGGAAGTACATCAGATCATGTACTGCCTGTGCCATTGCCAAACCGACCATTAAGAAGCTCGGCCTCTATACCCCGTTGCCTACCCCTAGTCGACCTTGGGAATCCATCTCCATGGATTACATGTCAGGCCTTCCTTCCACTAAGCATGGAAATGAATGTGTTTTTGTGGTCGTCGACAGGTTCTCAAAGATGGCCATTATGGCGGCCTGCAAGAAGAATATCACAGCAGAAGCCACTGCTAAACTCTTCTTTGAACGAGTGTGGGTGCACTTTTGGATCCCACATTCTATCATCTCAGATCGGGACAGTCGGTTTCTCAGCACATTTTGGTCCAGTCTCTGGTCAATGCTGGACACCAAACTCACGAAGTCCACAGCCTTCCATCCTCAAACTGATGGCCGGACAGAGGTTGTCAATAGGATGATTGTGCACATTCTGCGCATGTATAGCTCAAAGCATCCACGTACATGGGACGAGAGCCTCCCCTATGTTCAGTACAGCTACAACCGAGCTCTTCACAGCTCCACTGGCCATAGCCCTTTTCAGGTGGGTTTGGGATTCCAGCCACTATGCCCCATTGATGTGGCCATGCCACTTGCAGCTACTCACATAAATTTAGCTCATGTCCAGTCCGAAACAGATAAGGACACTAGATTCATTGAGCGCATCCAACATATTTGCCAGCAGGTCCATGACATTCTGGAGAAATCAAATGCCAAGTACAAGCAGCCGCATGATTAACATTGGGTGCCACACAAGTTTCAGGTGGGCGACAAAGTCTGGTTGCATTTGCAAAAGGAACGCCTTACTGGAGCCTATCGAAAACTGAGACCACTCCGATATGGTCCTTACACCATTACTAAGGCTATGGGAGACAATGCATTTGAGCTCAGAATTCCCCCATTCCTTGGCCTGCACCCAGTATTCAATGTGGACTGCCTTCGGCCATACTTTCCACCATTGCTAGACACATCCGACATTGCAGAACAGCTCACACCCACAGAATTAAATCCAGATTGCATGGAACAAGCTGCAACTGATCAGATCATGGACACACAGATCAAGAACACTCACCAACAGAATATTCAACTATATTGAGTTGTCAAAGCAGGCCAACTCCTTCAGCAGGGCAAGTGGCTCACCAAGGAACAAGTTCAGCAAAACTTTCCTCATCTCATGGAGGAACTCAACGCAATGGGGACCATTGCTTCCTAAGGGGGGAGGAATGATCCAGGGGGATATTGATGGCCACCTTCCAAGTCCACCTGGACCCCCACCATTGTTTCTCTCAGCATTTTCAGTTTCCTTAATTGTAGCACAACTTACTATTTTTAGCAGTTTTTCAGGTCCTGAACTTCTGGAGCCGTTTTGAGGCCCTAAACGACGTTTTTTGGGAAATCTGGGGGCAACATGGGTCCATGGACTGCTATTTCTCTTCCCAAAGTGGTAGTGCTCGGATAGATCTTTCTAACGAGCTATTGTATGTGTGAAATGGAGATCGTATGCCAAAGTTACGACCCCGGGAAGTTGATGTACCAATTTACCCAAACGGGGCCCACAGTTTGGCGTTTCATCTCCTAGGGTTAGGTTTTGGAATGTTAAGGGTTTTCCATTGTTTCTCAACAATAAATAGGCCTTCGAGCCTCATTGTAACACAGTTCAGAGGCATGTAGCCACCACATCTCTTCTCAGAGATAAGCTACCATTGCCCTAGCTTGTTTATTTCCATTTCTGGTTGTAAGCATATTTCAGTATTTTCCATTAATGAAATGAAGTATTTTTTCCACTACATCATTTTGTATATGGTTATCTCTGTAATTTGTTGCGTTCCTGTTTAAATCCGGATCATAGAGCTACTAGATTTGATTGCAAGAGCCACCGTCCTAGAAATCTTCTTAAGAGGGTTCTTGGACAGTTTTTTATAACTGCCACTATTGTAAAGATGATCGAGTCCTTCATAAAAGACTCTGCTTCCTTCGTTAAAGAGCTTAAGGACATAAAGCTTGACCTAGAAGACATTCTCGTGAGCTTTGATGTGGTCTCCCTTTATACTTGTATCCCTTTACAGGAAGCCATGGTAGTGATCTATCGCCTAACAGATCCTGATACCG